>CAICTM010000903.1:0-43239 GCA_903772945.1 Seminavis robusta | reverse complement strand
CAAGTTAAGGCGCGTCAATCGTGACAACATTCACAACATCCGTTTCAAAGCAAACCGAAAATACATTAAGGAACGTCGCAACCGACTTATCAGAAAACACAATAGCGAGAACAGCGTGTCCCATCACAATAACCCCATGTCACGACACTATGAATGATTCCGTGTCAGAACCGTTATACGGATCAGCCACGCACAGGTCCACTATACCACACGCGACGTCAAGTACATGGCACTGTACGGCTCCGAACTACTACCGCCAATAGCGTCAAGTCTACACTTGACTAAGATTACACCCATACAGGCCTTGTCCCCTGTAGGATGCATCGTGCGACTCACATGTCTACATCCAATTCTCATGAGAGTGCCCCGACTTTAAATTCATATGTTCTCTTGTCCGACTTTGTCGCTCCTTCTGTGACCTTGTCAGGGGGCGAATGCAATACACGGCTCTTAGCCTTATTCGCGACTCGATCTAGATAGGGTCTGAGTTCGATCATGAATAGTCCTTCGGATAGTCATTGAGACGATTCTCATGACCGCTCTAGTCAAAGTTGATGATGAAACATCGCTAGATATTTGCCAGCGTGGAGTACTTCGTTATTATGCTAGACAACTTCCACGCGTTCTTTTTGATCGTGGAGTAGTAGGATTGCTACCGCAACTACTCTATCACACTTACAGTCTCCCGCGGGAGTTCAGATCTACGTCTTTGGTTGTGATCTCTCTCGTTGATTAGTTTTATAGCTTTCTAATCTCTCATAACTTTCATTCTCTCAAACTCAAAACACTCGAAAGATCTTTACACTAGCTTTTAGCGTAGTGCACAGCTTTCTATTATTCATGTTGAGACTGTTGATTTATATTGAAAATATAGATATCGAGCAGAACAAAAGCGAAAATAAATGGCTAGCTAAGTCTCTATGTCGAATGATGGTGTTTACTAAATATGCGTAGCAAATGTGCAAAGCATCTGATCAATAGGTGCAATGGTGTCGATCTCAAATAACTGAAAGTGAAGGAGGTTACTACTTTGTGATTTATCATTTCTGAAGCAATACCCAACAACTGTTGTGAAAATAAGGGCGCAAACACTTGTTCCTGAGAGAAGGCTAATGACACTTTACCGTACAGCACATTTACTTGTATACTGTATACCAGGCTCTATCAAGCTAGCCAGGACCAGGTCTTGTACGGTACTAGCCAAGCTCGAAACAAGAATTTGTGACGACTGGTTGTGTGCTCCCTATTTTGTGTTGACTTTTTTGTCCCAATGGCCTGATAACTAAAGTTACAACTAGCTAGCTTGTCTAGTAAACTTGCTTTTGCTGGTTGGGCAGCTGATGACAACCCACCAGTATGTACATACACCATTGGTTGTGATTTACTGCAAGAGACTTCTATGATGCACCTTTAAGGTGGTCGCACCCAGGATGTAAGCCAGCTTAAAAGCTGCTACTGTTGATTGGTTCTTTCGCACATATGTTTCGTATAAATTAAGGAATCTGGAATCGTTTAGCTTGGCTCGATAGGAATCTTTGTGTTACTCTCGCTGGATTCCCTCTTTTCATGTTCGAGCCATAAATCCAGCTAGCTTCCCTTAAGTAATGATGATGAAACTAGATCAACCGAGCGAGTCGACTCGCCAAATTGTTGGCCGTTGGAGCAGTTGAGTGTTAGTGCTCACAATTTCGTTGGTCTCGAATGACTGGCTCACGATGTCCTGTAGTAAAACAGAACTTTATCACGTCCAGCCAATATTTGGTTTCAAACGATTGAAAAAGCAAGATTCCGTTGTCGAACAAATGGTGGTCGACCACAATATCAAACAACCCACTCCATCGAGCAGTAAGAGAGGTCCATTATCTCGATGTGCGCTGGTCCTATGACCCTAGAACCAAAGCATTATCTCTTCGTCTTACTGTAAGGAAGAGAGTACGCCTTGGTTCTGGGGCCATAGTACCAGCACACATCGAGATGTAAGGGCCACATGCAGCCGAATCGAAAAAATCGATCGCTGCTTTCAGCGACCTACCACCGAGTTAACAGGTGGTACAGACACTGGGGGAAAGGGCGTTGCACCTTGACACTACTATCAACAACAGTTCTTGCTATGTCAAAGGTGTGGTGGCTGACACTGACAACGATTTCAGCACCCCTTTTAGCAGCATGTGCGATCGATCCATGATGTTGTTGTTCTCGCGATAGCATCGTGTAAAAGATTGCATTTTATTGACAGCTTTTGGCTGGCTTAAATCCTGGGTGCACCTTTTAAAATCACAGAAACAAACGCACCTCTGCTTCATTTTTGTTTGGGACCATCAAGCAGACAAGCTGTCTTTTTGTCCGGGATTCGACTTGATTCGACTGACACGACTCAGTAATTCCGGCGCACAAGCAAGTCATGTTTGAAGACAATTTTTGTAATGCCACTCAACCTGCTTCCATTCCAACCCGCGAGGACCTATTGCGGGTCAAAAGTTAGCTGCCACCATTTTTACAGTTCATCAGGGATTTATCCAAGAGACAGGGTTGGGTGGGAGTGACAGTTCCAGATCTGTATGCTGCTTTCGGGGTAGCTTGCTCGCTGCTGGAAGAAGAACTGAGGCGGCAACGAGAAGCTCCAGCACCATGTTCGCATTCCCACGAAGCAAAGCAAACATTGCTTGGATACGTTGAACCGATCCCGACGGTGCAGCACAAGATTGCTTTTCACCACTGTTGGATTTCCTTTCATCACCGTGAGATTTCCTTTGGTTGCTCGAAGAGCGAGCGAAGCGTGTCAGTCAAGAGAGTGATGGACGAAGAAGCAACGCACACCAGGGCTATCTTTCCGGCTCCAGCCGAGTAGCCCAGATCGGGACAGGTGGTGCAATTGCCAACTACAGGCACCCACAAGCAAAGATCGATTCTTTGACACGGTATCCAAATGGCCCTCGCACTCGAGGAAGCAACTCTTTGGCTGATTGGCTGCCCAACGGCCCTTACAACACCCTGTTCTCTCTTGATGCACAAATCAAGGCTGTGGACGATGACCACCGAGGTTTTAATGGTCAGCCAATTAGCCGTCACGTTCTCAAAGGTTGACATCCCGTCATGATCTGTGGCTGGAGCTCTTCTCTTTTGTGTATCTGGAGCTACGCTGTATTCTCTTTTTGTGTACGTATCTGGAGCTACTGGTATTGGTGCTGTGGGTTTCTTCTTTCTAGTAGTACACCGTAGAGTATTAGGAAAAACAGAAACAATCTTTTTAGGCACTGCCTCCAATGAAGCCACCTACGCTCCAAGCAAAGCCAACGCACGAGAGTAATGCTGTGATTAATTTTGGTCGGCCACCCCTTCCCTCAAATCAGCGCCTTCCTATAGCCCGCCTTAGTTACCTGTTTCCTTAGTCGTTCGCCGCCTCTTCACTGGTACAATTCCCTGGATTAGCAGAAGGCCAAGACACTGTAATAGTTTCCAAAGGAACCACACAACGACACGACCAAGAGCCTCACCATTTGCCCAGAATGACTGCGCCGCAGCTGTAGGCTTCATTGGCAATTGACAGTGCAGAGTGCAGACTTCAGCGGAGAGGGGCAATCTGATCATGGTGCCACCAACTACACAGACAGAGTGGCTGGCTACAGTGTAGCTACATGTACTACTCGGCTACTCATCAGAGTGGTAGCCAGGCGCAGCAAGCGTTATTTAGCGTTTAGCTGTTTAGCTGCCCATTATTTCGCTGCTCTCGGCTGCTGCTGGTTCCACTTGTGTTGAAGTGATGGGAAGGGCAGCTGTGGAGCCGAGTGGAGCCAGATGCTGTCGTTGATGCAGGCCATAGGCTGTAGACTGCATTATGTACTGTTGGGTGCCGCCCGGTACCATACGTACGTGGATTACACTGAATTCTGAACGGTTTATCCGGTTTATTGTTGAACCAGAGAAGGGGTATCACGGTTGCATACGTCTGTACCATGAAAGACTCGAGTTTAATGTTATTCTTGAACTTTTTGAGATTGGAGCATTCTTTTGGGCATCTAATTCTTAAGCAATTGTGCCACCTGAGACTTTCTTACAGGTCATCAAAACCTGTTTCTAATCTTGGTGATGTTTTATTTAAACACTGGACCCCTACAGCTCTCTGCTCAGCTGCGATTTTGGAAGAGTTAGTTGTTCCTTTGAGGCTGTCTGTGGCGCTCTGTAGCCTGTAGTACGAACGTTGCTGTAGAACATGCATGTACTAGTACAGCCACTGAACATCACGAATTTACAAGGAAGAACCCTACTAAGAGAAAATGTCATCTCTACGGCCTTCTTCTGTAGGAGTCCCACGAGAATCCTCGATCGAAAACTGGCAAGGTCGCAAATCAGCTCTCCCGAAGCAACACACAAGAGCAGCACAGAATCAACAACCCTACTCACCGCACAATTCCAAACCAAATAAATATCAAAATAGAACGAACGAATAAACCCAACATGACCTCAGCAGCGGGCCCTTCCAAAGAGGAAGCCCCTTGCTGCGGGAGACGAGTTAGGTTTGCTGCAGATAATAGGTATAAGATAGTGGAGGTAGCACCACAGAGCTGCTCTTCTTGCACCGGTGACGAAGGCTTCCAGAAAAGCCAGGTGAAGGTGGAGGCAGAGTTGCTCAAACCGAAGGGGTATGCTGTCCTGTTGAAGAACTGCTTTGACGAGACGGATAAGCAAGCTCAGAAGCACATCAATGCCTTTGCTCAGCTCCCTGGGAACGAATACCCTCGTGGCTTGGAAGTATATCTGTCACGTCATCACCGGGAAGATTGCGACCAGAACCACAAGAAGGTAACATCGGCTGTGCTTCGTCGCCAGAAAACCATGAAGGCAGCGGACGCCCCTGCTGATGTCCTATCCGAGAAGCTCCGCAGCGTTTCCAAGAAACACTCTCGTAGTTCCCGTATCTTTGCCCGACGTCTGGGCATTGCCGATGCCAGAGCCGTCAGGGAAGGGGACGACCTTATCAAGGCACTGACCATGGTCAAGGAACTCAACCAAGGAAACGCCAAGATGGTGCGCCGCAAGGAATCCACGGAAGACATGTCGTCTCTCTCCAAGCAAGGCAAACAGGGTGTTGCCATCTTTGGCCTGGCATACATGGCGTCCCGTACTCGCACCCATGGCAGCTCCTCTGCTCCTCGGAAACTCGACCGTATTCCGGTTCCTGCTCCCATGTTGTCGGTCCGTCGCAGGGCGGAAGGCACGAGTCTGGCCAATAGCTGCAGTGAAGTCATCCAGGATGCACTGAACCTGCTCGACTTTAGCGACGAGGACGACAGCAGTATCGAGGAGAATCCGGCAGTTGCCACCGTGGCCAAAACGGCCTAGCTACCCTACCCATAGCCCGTCCCCGCAGTTGGTTAGGTAGAGGACGGCACGGAGGAATGTATACAGTAGTTCACTACAATACGACAAAAATTAGTTTATAAAAAGGAATAGATAGTTCACAATGCAAAACACAAGAAGCAAGCATGTAGGTTTATTGTTGCATCGCGGTCCATTGCCGGATGTAGACCAACGAAACGGGCTAGCTACATGTAGTAAACCAAGGCACGGAGGCGCCAAAGGAATCCGCAATGCTCCAGAGGAGACCACCAAGATCAAATCGTAGACAGAACGTAGAAAGGGTTGAAAGGAATCGAATCGGCTTGACTGGTCACCGTAGAACTTGCTACATGTATTGCCACAGCTATTGCCAGTCTTCGGGTTGGCTCTGAGACGCCGAGACCAAACCAAGGGAGTAAACAGCTTGCTCGTGTGGGGTGGCATCGGGTTGGGGTGGAGGCATATTGCCCATTTTCGTTCCTGTTGTAGACTTAGAGGATGAAAGCCTTTTAAATCCACTTCCCACTGAAGGGTTTAAAGATATCAGATGAGAACCCAAAACTGTGAGGATCTTTGGCAACAGGACCGAGAACCCAACCCATCCCATGAAATATGGAAGATACCTCTCTAGACCACTTCTCGAGAATACATCATCACCATGGAATCGTTGTCACTGTTGCACGTGAACGATATCTACAATGCCGACAAGTCGGCGCGTTTTGTATCTCAGTGGAAGAAAGCGAAGCAAGAGGAAATCGACAATGGCAGAACCGTCCTTTCCTTTTTCTCGGGCGATGCTTGGTCCCCGAGCATCATGTCAACTATTGTCCGCGGAAAACAAATGGTGCCAGTGCTCAATGTAAGTTTTTGTTTGGATGAGTATGCACATGTATTCGTTTGTCTGCTAATCTTCTAGTTTTGGTCTGGTGGTGCAGGCGTTGAGTTTGGATGCTGCTTGCCTAGGAAATCATGACTTAGATTTGGGTCTGGTGGAATTCGGTATCTTGAAAAGCCAATGCACATTTCCATGGATTTGTTCGAACTGTCGTCACAAGGATACTTCCACGCCGTTGGGTGGCTGTAACGAATTTATCGTGTTGGAGACCAAGAATGAAAATGGTCCCAAGGCAAAGTTTCTAGTCATTGGTTTGGTAGAAGAGGAATGGATCGATACCTTGTCTACCATTGAGCCACAAGATGTGGAGTATGAAGGGTTTGTGGAATATATCAAGCGGAGGGTACCCGAGGTATGTGTGCAACAACAATGTGATTTGGTTTGGTTTCTACTCTACATGACAAAACTGTGTACAACTCAATTCGCTTTTCCAAAAACAACTCACCATAGCTTGTTGCTGAGCACCAAGTGGACGGAGTTATTGCCATGAGCCACATGAGAATGCCCAATGACTACAAACTTGCCGAGGAATGCGGTGGTTACGTCGACATTCTTCTTGGAGGGCATGACCATCATTATGGTACGTAAGAGCTTGTGGGTTATTGATCAATGAAACAGAGTGATAGGGGCTTGTCTCATTCCCTTGCTGCTCAGAAAGTACCATCAAGAACAATATACGAATTTTGAACAGTGGTACCGATTTCAGTGATTTCACTGTCGTACAACTACATGGGAGAGAGGAGACACCGAGAGAAGACAGCAGTGTCGTGTTGACTCATCCCTTGAAAACAACTGATCGTCGGGTCGCTGTGGATCCAAAAGCAGGTGAAGAAGACCCGGAAATTGTGGACGCCCTCAAAGATATCCAGGAAATGATGGCAGCCAGCATGGATAAAATCATCGGGACAACCAAGGTTGACTTGGACGCTCGATTCAAAGAAATTCGAACCAAGGAAACCAACATTAGCAACTTTGTAGCGAACATCATGACGCGGTCTACGGGAGCCGAAGTGGCCATTCTCAACTCGGGGTCCTTACGAGCCGACAAAATAATCCCCAAGGGATCTCTTACGGTGGGAGACATGCACGACCTCTTGCCCATGGCTGATCCTCTTGCAGTGATTGAAATGACGGCCAAGGGTCTTTTGGAAGCTCTGGAAAATGGTAGGTTACCACGTATTGCCGCCAATTCACAGACACATATAAACGTTCTCATTCCATTCCAACTTTCGTGGTGGCAAAAAGGCGTCTCCAAATACCCAGCCATGGAAGGACGGTTCCCCTGTGTGGACGGAGTGCGGTTCTCCTTTGCTCCTTCCAAACCGGCAGGCAGCAGGATAGTGGAGGAATCCGTCTTTGTATTCGACAAGGAATCTCAAACATTTAAACCATTGGATATGGACAGGAAGTATTCAGTTGTAAGCAAAGCATATCTGTTGAAAGGCAAGGACGGTTACACCAGCTTTGTGGATGCCCCCGTGCTGATTGACGACGAAATGTGTCCCAGTGAGTTACAATGATTCGATTCGAATGCATGAGAGCGTGTTGTTTGGGTCTTTTGAATTCTTGCCACTTCTAACTAACCAACTAACTAACTTTCATCGGTTTCTTTGTATTGAAATCAGCCCTGCCCATTACATTCCGCAACCTGTTTACGGAAATCTCTGTTCTGAAACGGTGGGAAGGCATGACGGTGAAAGCCACGGTGATCGCAGCTGCCACTATTTTCAAGAGAAACATCAGGAGGAGCATAGCCGATCCGTATGCCATTTCCCCCGTAGTGGATGGACGAATTACAAACATAGAGGCAGAGCCCGCAGCTGCAGAAGCTGCCGAGTGAAACCAGACTAGAGTAGCTTGCTAGATGAGTCTCTGCAGAACATGTAGAGGTGTGTAGAAGAAACGAGTTCTTTGTTCGAATCGTACAGATGGTTCTTAGACGAACCGAGTAAGCAAGAAATGTAGGTACCGGTACCGGTGCGGTACCGGTACAGTCGTAGTTGCATGTGAGAGCAACGTCCCGACCCGAGAAACAAGATTGCCTCTCTCAAGACTGCTTCGAAAGCCCAAAGTGTGCTTGCTTCAAAGCCGTCAACTTGCTTGTAAGGGCAAGCGACAGTCACTCCTGCACACGAATGGTCAATTCGGCCAGCTCGACGTGGTGGTACCGGTATCGATAGTTTGGTTCTGGCCCCAATGAATGGCTTGAAGTGCGTTGTACCGGTACAAGCTATTAATAGTTTCGGTACGGTACCGGTACCTAAACACATGCTGCTCTTGCACGACATACTAGTGGTAGTAGTTGACCTCTGTGCAGCCCAGCGGACCAGCGTACGGATGGAACAATCGAGTCATTCCAACAAGTTCAAAATAGCTCTTATCCAACCTGTTTGGGCGCCAATGGCTCGACTCCTACCGAGCAACGGCCACATTGCCAGTGGTTACTTGCCGTCCCATCTATCCTTACCGTGGATGGCTGCCTGTACCGAACCCGGTGGCCTCTCCGAGGAGCAGTGAGTCCGATCAAACCTCCAGAATAGAACCAAGCAATGACTCCCCTCCAGCAACGGCCACCGGCGCTAGGAAAACACTATGTGACCTACTGTTCGGCCACAGGGCCAGCTAGACGACTCCTCGCATAAACCGTAGCTTACAAGAGTGGGTAAGACGGGTCCTTCCCGTGGGATTTCTGTTTGGATTTTTGACTGTCTAAGTGACAGGAAGAGGCGTTAGCATTGCTTCCCTCAAGACTCCCAGTCACGAGAGCCACAAGATCCACGGCGGCAATCGGCAGACCCTCCACAGCAAAGCCATCCCACAATTCGGCGAGAAGAATAAGGACACATCTAGCTATCGACAATGCAAGAAACGAACAACATTCCCGAAGACAGTGGCGTTGGTGCCACGGAAAATGCCGCTGGCGATGAGGGCAAGCGAGCAGCAGAGAACCCTCCACCGGGAGACGAGCCGCCCAAGAAGAAACCGGCATTGTCATCATCCCCCATGGACACGGGAGAGCCAATTGACTTGTCTTTGATGGATAAAAATGATGCTGCCAAGCAAACACCAAACGAAAAGGCAAAGGACTCATCTACGCCAGTTGCCACGGTGGAACCAAGCGACCCTTCCAAATCAACACCTCCTTCTTCCCAAGGTACACCCAATAATGAAACCGCCGAACGGACAACTCGTTCCTCCGAGAGGGCCACTCGCTCTGCCACTGCCGCTAATACCAAAGGAGCCACTACTGTGGAGACATCCGACAACAAGCAGCCACGACGATCCTCCACGGCACAGGCCAAGACGACCAGTACCAGCACTGGTAAATCCAAGGAATCCGCCGCAGCCACCACACCGACTGGGACGGCCGGTGCCAAATCCAGTGGAAAGAGTGCCACCACAGGTACCAATAGCAGTGCCAGCAAAAAGACAGCCACCACCGAGCAGGTACCCAAAGTGTTGAAGGGTCTCCGACACTTTTCCATGATGGTGTGCAAGAAGGTCGAAGAAAAGGGCCAAACAACCTACAATGAAGTCGCCGATGAACTCGTCAAGCAGGTCATTGAATCTAGGAAAAAGGAAGACCCACAGGGAAAGTTTGATGAAAAGAACATTCGACGTAGGGTCTATGATTCCATCAATGTCCTCTTGGCCATGGATATCATTTCCAAAGACAAGAAGGATATATCTTGGAAGGGACTACCCACCATGGCACATCATGACATTGAAGTACTCGAACGAGAAGAAGAAGCGCGAAAGGAGCAAGTACAAGCCAAGCGACGGGCCCTGCAGGAACTATTGGTGCAACAAATATGTTTCCGCAATCTCGTGCGACACAATAAACAACGCGAAATGGAAACCTTGCACGCAGAGAAGGTTCCGCTACCCTTTATCCTCGTAAATACCAACAAGGAGGCCGTTATTCATTGCAACATGGCGCCCGATTTGCATAGCGTCAATTTCGAGTTTGATAGACCATTTGAAATCAATGATGACAACTCCATCTTGACACGCTTGGGAATGTAAGTTTGTGTTCGGCTTGATGTTTTCGATTGTATAGTACCACATTGGAGTCCGTTGTCTTATCATGTTCTCGTTTTCTTCCCTTTCATTCATCCATTCAGGCACAGGACAACCATTCCAGACTTGAAGCAAATGGTACCGGAAGACCTGGTCACGTACTGCCAGGAACACGGTCTCCTCGAGGACGTCCTTTCTGGGGACGGTGATGATGATAATCCGCTCGCATTGACGTCCGTGGGAAGCAACAGGGGTCAATACTTTCAAAGTTTGGACTAGCTAGCTAGCTAGTTGCTAGGGCAGCATAAGTGTACAGAGGTTGGGAGGTCTGACAGGGCTGGCAATAATAATATAATCAAATTGAAGTTGGTATTCTCGCAAGCAAGCAACGCTGGAACTTCTTCGGGTGACAAACTAAAAATGCACCAGCTTTGATACAAGTTAGAACTCGTGGTGTTCTTTAAGCACAGCTCCAAATAGGTATGTAGAGGTATTCTAGACCAAACCTCGGATCTGCCTGTCAAGTCATCGTCACTCGTAGTCAGCCAATAATTCATTGAAGTAACAAAGGCAACGATTCGTGTGGTGGTGTGTTCAAGACCGCACCGCAGTCTATCTGTAGCTAGAGATGCGGTAAAATAATGTCGACACTCGGTCCTCGCTCAATTCGAGAAAGTCATTTTGAAGTCGGGGCCCGGGGACGGCCAACTGCTACCGGTAAAGGCTGCTGACCCATGATGCAGGGAAAAACGCCCTTTGAAAATTTTACACATAGTTGACATGCCACGCCTCGTCAAGAACGCTACAATCTTTGCTCTCTAACTACCGGTACCAGTACTGGTACCAATGATCTCACATGGGATGGATCATAGTTTTGGCTCTGCGACCTGTGACGAATCGAATCCACTCAGCAGCGAGCTTCCCGCAAGTACTGTACCGGTACGTGTACATGTAAGACGACCTAGAGGGATCAGCAGCTTTGCAGATTAGTTGACTTCCACGGCCCGTGGCCCCACCCAGCCGCACCAGAGAACAAGTCGATACACTCATAAATCTTGATACCCTTCTCTTAAAGGTCGACGACGAAGGTTTCCTGTATGTACCGGTACGACTGTAAACTACTGTTGCAGAAACGTAGTACCGTACATGTATGCAGCTTCGAGAGTTCCAATACCACCATACTGTAGCCAGAGAGGGGCAAAAAGATATTAGCACTAGCACCACGAGCCACAAAACCCCCCACACGACTTGATGACTTGATCATGCAACAGAGCACCCACAGTATACTTCATCCTCACACCTCACCCTTATAACTTCACACCCTCCACATCAAAGAACAAAGCTCGCGTCCATCAGAAAAGCAGCAGAGACAGCAAATACATACAATGGCAGACAACATCAATCCAGGCAACAACAATCGAGATACTAGTATCTTGGCGGAGGCCAAGCGATTGGTGGCGTACCCAAAGGGACGAGAGTCAATGAAATCAGTGGCCGCGGCACAGGTTGGCCAAAAGGATGCGGAGTCCACAACTGTCCGCACCAAATGTGTGAAGAGAGCCGGAAGTGGCCAGTATCCGACTAACGCTCCGATGCTCCAAGAAGCGAAGAGACAGATTGCCTATCCAAGAGGCAGTTCAAGTCTAAGCGATAATCAGGTTGAAGTCAGCCCGGATGGGCCGAAAGAATCGGGCAGAAATAGTGACACCGCCAACCCATCGGAGATGTTACAAGATGCCAAGAACCAGATTGCCTATCCCAGGGGTCGAAACTCGGTCACCAATACGACAGAATCAGCCATTAGTCAAAATCAAACGACACAACCCGAATATGCAGCAGTATCGAGAGAGGGCGTCTCTGGCGATATTCTTCACCAGGCAAAGAGTTTGACTCCGTTTCCAAGAGCACGTCGTTCCGCAAATGGCGTTGCATCTACAGAGAGTCACCCTAGCACCAATCTTCAATTAACTTTCGACCAGCAACCACCACATCCGAATAACTCTGATGAAAACATTCATAGCATGCCACCAGCACAAACTGATACAACCTATCCAACTGAACCTGGAGCATATGCAGATGGTGATGCCGAGTCTACAGAAGAAGAAGAAGACACCTTGGGTGTTTCTGAGGAGGTAGTGGAAGATGATGTGGAGGCAAGTCGTCCTGTTGGAGGAGATGACATGACCCATGGACTGGCTGTTGCCAATTTAGTGGAGGAGGATTCAACACCCTTCGATCTTCAGCATGCTCAAGATTTTGACCTGGAAGCTTCCCAAAAGAGAGGTGAAGCCACCAAGCAGTTCAAAACCAACTTGTTTCTGGGGATTCTTCTTCTTATTGCCATCGTTATCATTTTAATGGCTGTACTGGTCCCAAGCAAAGGGTCAGCTGACACTAATCTTGATGATATGGCTCCAACTGCATCACCAACAACTGCACCGCCATCCCGGAGTCCTTCCCAGGCTCCAACCTCCATTGAGGATCGTGTCTCGTCTCTTCTCCACGATGAAACGATTCATGCAATCACGGCGGATCCTAGTTCACCACAAGGACGAGGCTACCAGTGGTTGATGGAGGACACAATCAACATCCCCCTGTTATCCGATGAGCGCATCAAGCAGCGGTTTGCCTTGGCCACTCTGTACTTTGCCACAAGTGGAGACAATTGGCTGGCCAACAACAACTGGCTCAACCACAGTGTTCATGAGTGTGATTGGTTCAACAAGCCATCCTTTGCCATGAAAGATTTGTTGGGCCATTTTTACCCTGGGTACTTGGATGAAATGTTCCCTCCCACAGAACCGGCTCCCACTACCTGTGATGAGGATGGTCTTTACCAGCATCTCTGGTTGGATCAAAACAATCTTTTGGGCACTCTGCCAATTGAACTCTACTCGTTGACATCACTACAATCTCTATCGGTGATCCTGAATGGATTGAAAGGGGCCGTGCCCAGTGAACTAGGCCTGCTTACTTCTCTTGAAGGCCTGGCCATCAATAATATAGAGAATGCTGGGACAGTGCCAACTGAAATTGGGCTCTTGACAAAGATGAGGGCAATTGGACTTGGTGACAATAATCACCAGGGAAGTTTGCCCACAGAGTTCTGGCAACTGACCAACTTGGAGACCCTCATAACAAGCCGCAATGCTCAGTTGGGAGGCACTATTCCAACAGAAATTACTGCGTTATCAAAGTTGAGGTGGCTTGTCATGGATGAGTGTGACCTGTCTGGTAGGCTATCACTGTTTGGGCTGAGCTTGAACCCCTTTTCCCATTTATATGACTACTAACACTTGCGCTGGAACTCACTTGTTATCATTCCATTGCTCTGTCGTCTCATAAATAGGAACTATTCCCACGGAGCTTGGCCAACTGAAACATCTTGATTGGATAGCTTTCTATGGGAACAGATTGTCTGGCACCCTTCCAAGCGCACTTGGACAGCTTCCAGAGTTGAAATTTTTCACTGTCGAGAAGAACAATCTGCGAGGTGAGGTGCCCAGTGAAGTAGGCCTTCTTACAGATCTTGTTTGGCTCAGTTTAGGTGACAACAGCTTCTCAGGGCAGATTCCAAGTGAGTTTGGACTCCTGACAAATCTGGCTTTGGCACTACATTTCTACAACAACAGTCAAATGTCTGGTACTATTCCAACACAGATTGGCCTCCTCTCATCACTGCATGAGTTGACCTTGCACAATGCCCAGTTCTCAGGGCAGATTCCCAGCGAACTAGGACTCCTTTCATCCGTAGGTGCGCTGAGTTTTGGCAACAACTCCCTTTCTGGCACCATCCCTGAAGAACTGGCAGCACGGCAGAAATCCCTTTATGCCATGATGGTGACAGACAATCCCTCGTTGTCTGGTACAATTCCTGAGGCTCTCTGCACCCTCAGTGGTGCATGCATTCCTTCCGTCGTCAATCCGTGTGAGGGAACGCACCATGGCATGTATTTTGACTGCACCAATGTGCTTTGTGGCTGTAGTTGCCCTTGTGGAGATTCCAATAGCTAGTGAGGGAGCCATTGGAGCGCTTTTTGACATCATACCCCCAATGGAAGAAGATCTTGGTCTGAGCTTGTCACAACAACAGCAAAACAACTAAGGCGGAACACCTGGCATTTTCATTCATTATCATTGCTCCCATTTTTCTTATATCCTCAGATTTTTTGTACTGATCAAGTAGATCCTTCTGTAGTGCAGGCCACCACAACTTGGTCATGGGTTCCTCAAAGCTTTCTGCCTTCCTAAAGCAATGATCGACGATCAACTACACTGTAACTGCACGGAAGCTCAAAACGACCAACACATGTAGTTTCGCAAGGCAAAGCTCCAAAGATTCGAAGGTTAAAAAGACACCGTCATTGTGCCATTTTACAGCTCAGACTGGCTTGTTCGCTGGGATCGTCCACTCGCCACACAACTCCCAAACATTCAGCCCGCCATTGCTATGTCCAATCCAGTCTCTCTCGGATCTATTGACGATGGCCGACAAAGGACCGCAGCTGCGCAGAAAACTAGCAGCGAAGGGGTCTGCCGATCGCTTTTGCTCTGAACGTCAAAGGTGCCGTGCCCCTTCTGCGACGTCATGGTGAGATTCGATTGAAAATTCGAATGCGATGCGAGATGCTCTCTGAAGGCAAGAAATCCTCTTCCATCCAGAGGAGGGTCCATGCAACCAATTCCAATACTTCATGAGGTCAAGTTCCAATACCGGTTGTTCAGTACTAATAGCAGACGCCAAGAGAAAGGGATATTGTCTAGCTAGGAAGAAGTTGGATGGGATGGATCTATCGATGCTTCGTTTGACGCATTCTTTACCAGCTCCACCAACACGATGAGGACCAAGTATTCTGTCTGTGAAAACCGGCACCTACAAGCACAGCTTCGCGTTCGAAAAAGGACAGTGCAAGAATCGATGAACTGCATTGAGAGTCAGCAAGTCAATCAGTGTATGCGCTGCGAATGAATTTCCGACCAAGTATCAGCGTATCAGCAAGTGATCACATTGGAGAACTGGATGACGACAGCCTGGTCCTCAAACTGCAGCCTGCAATTCGAATCAATTCCTCAGGTACCGGATGCGCGGACAACCTGACAAGCTCAACTTCTTCTCGCTCTAGGCGAAAAGTAAAATTCCCAGAGGAGACCGTCCCCAATCAACACGCTGAATGACTTGGCTGCGAAGTGGAAAATAGTGGTTCCAAGGAAAAGAGAACGTTGAAGGCAAAACTTTGATGAGAGACACCTACCTTTTAAAATTGAAGAGCCAGCTATGACCGAAACACAATCAACACAATTTGATGCTTTGAATGGAGCTGTCGGTCAGACCCGCGCAAAGGCAGCTGTTCTTGGAAGCGCTGGTTCCCCCGCAATGAATCGGGCCCCTTTGACTACGGTGAAAAAATTTCCCACCTACAACTCCTGCCTTCTGTTTGTGAAAGCGGTATACCTAGAGCTCCCAAGACAACCAGGCGGGTCATATTGCGCATTGCTGAAGACCCTGTAGGTGGAAAGGTTTTTGATCCAGCCGAAAAGAAACAATTGGAAGCCAAAACTGGAAGAGGCAAAAGGAGGGATCCCAGAGTAACATCAGAGAAGAGCGAGAAAGTTGGAACCTGCCATGGTGCTCCAGGTCAGCTGTTCAGGTGTCTGGGATGTCGAAATCCAAAATTCAGGAGACATGGCCAGCCAACGAAAGCATTGGGGATTTCCGATCTTCAGAAGCAGATACAACGTTGATATCTTGCTTGGGTTCCAATCCCCCATGTGGCAATGCAAGACGCGTACCATCCCGGATGCCAACATGATCCCTACTTAGGTTTGCCCCTCCTCCATTTCTAGACTAGCTAGGTAAGTTTGGTTTGATTAACTGTTTTTGTTTCCCAGCACCTGTTGCCTGACGTTTTCAATTTGGATCAATAAAACGGATACTGCATTAGCTATCCAGCCACAGTTCCGTCCGACTTCGGCTCCACTACAGCGTCGCTGGCTACTAGCTAGCTAGCTAGTAGCTAGCTAGAAGCACCTTCCTATTTTGCTTCCGCCAGCGTGACAGACTACCAGGTACTCTAGAGAGGTTGAGGCTTTGACGATTGCAGTGTGTTCCTTTCGCCATGGTCATCCAGTGCGTCGAAGGCAAAAGCCGCTGCATCACTTGCGTTGGGCCTCAAGTCGGCCCTCGGAATGCATACTAGCACATGACATTGTGCGTGTATGACAGCAGGTTTTGAGGGTTATTACCTTTGGAAGGCCTGAACTGCTTGTAGATAGCCATTTTGACTTGCGTGGGGCCTGATGACGGCAGGTTTTGTAGGTTGGAAGTTGGAAGCTTTGATTGGTCCTGGAAATCTGGATATTAGAGGCACGATTGAGTATTCTTTCACAAACGCACCTGTGGAGGTAGAGGGCGGTACACAATCCACGTAGCGGCCCTTCCAAGATGGTACTTCCCTGACAACTTGCCAACGCTTTTGGTTTTTATTGGAGGTCGCTCACCCACAATCGACAGAGACCAGCAGCTGGTGCTGCAACACGCGTATCACTTCCCCTCTTGCTCAGCTCAGGCCGGCCTCAAGTTGCTGGCAAGCAACTCAAGCCACATCTCTAACCCCCCAAAAAATCTGAGTGGAGCTGCAACAGGAACAATTCAGCAGACAACATGTCGACGACGACTACAACGCCCAATCAAGCAGCACGCCTCAACGACGAAGGTGCTTCCTACATTGAGCGGGGAGATGACTCCAGTGCTTTTGCGGCTTTCAAGGATGCCTTGGAGAGTCTGTCAAGTGACGCTGTTGCCCAAACAACTGCGTCGGTATCTGCGATGCTCACTCCGCCCACTGTGAACGTAGGGAACGGAAACAGCACCAGGGCGTCAACCACGCGTCCTGTTGCAAACTGCCCTCGAACTGATGCTCCAGCTCCAGCTGACGACGAAGAAGCTTACCAATACGATCGCTGCTTGTCCTTTGAACAGGGTCACACCTCAGATCCTGATGCTCTTCCCTATTGCAGCGCTGTGATTATCTTTAACATGGCTTTGGTCTTCCAGAAACGAGGCACTGACGAGAAGACTCTATACAAAGCTCTCTTCTTATACATGGTGAGCTTGCGACACATCCAAAGCTGCACGAGCGATAGCTTCAAGAAGACAGATGTGGTCATTGCAGCCCTAAATAACCAAGCAGTGGTATTCTACCTCCTGAAAGACTATGCTAAGGCCCGCACAGTGCTCGGAGAGTTGTGGAATCTGCTAAGGGAACTCCGATGCCGTCCCCGTTCCTTTATGAAGAGCGATATTGATGGGATTGTCCAGAACATTTTGCTGCTCTTGCATAGCCCTTCACTGGCAGCAGCTGCCTGAAGCAAGGGATGAAGTTTCATTTCTGGGCTGGTGGACGTGTCATTCTGTGTTGGATGTATCACTTATCAAGTTGGGTATATGAAGCGAGTGGCGACCAAAAGATGCGGGTCTATTACATGACAATTCTCTTCGGGCTTTGACAGCGCATCGATCTTTAGAACATAAACTATTTGTAACTCAAGTGTTTACATGACATTGTAAGTTTAGACTTGGAGCGGCGTTAACGGCCTTGCTAGCTTGCTGGTAATCCTCATCAATCCCTCCAGCCAACTACATTTCTTAGCCCCAGCCACATGCATGGTGTTCATGCACCTAAAACGCACTAAAAGGCAACAACCATTCGCTGTCAGTGACATCACCTAGCTAGCACCAACAAAAAGACAAGCAGGTGCTCATGCAATTGCATACCATACCTACCACTCAGTAAGTAGTGGTACAGTAGCTGTAGGTTTTAAAAAGCTGAAGCCGTGGCAGCGATGATCCAGCTACAATTAGACCACCTGTATTTGCAGGTTGCAGGTGATCTTTGGGCTCTGGCTCGTCATGAGAAACTCAGCTAGAAACTCTTTGTAGCTTGTAGCACTTCTTTTCTTTGGTGATGCCCATTCCGTTCCGAGAACTCACAAGCTGGACACTCTTCTCCATTCGTTATTATAGGGGCAGTATCAATGGTCTCATTGTCGCTTACGTTTCAAGATCGCTTCTTCAAAATTACGCACTTCAGTGCATCATGGACAGCAACAGGCAATTTTGTACATAATTGTACACAGCTTTGATCGGACATCTCCAGGCATTCTCTGCGTCAGAGTAGCAGTGCCCATTCCTTGAACAAAGAAGGTTAGGTTCGGGATTTGATTGATCAAAGCGGCAGGGCTGGCTATGATTCGATGTGAGGATCTTGGGCTGCTTGTATTTGCGAATGACCTTGTGCCCTGCAGTACGTTTGCTTCGGCACAGCTTTCGCAGTTCAATGTAGCAGTGGCTGCCAAGCTAGCTAGCGGTGTACATGGCACAGATTCCGACTGATAATAATTATAGTAACTTCAAACGTTAGATACAGTAGCCACCAACCCAAGGTGGACTGGCTTTATGCGGGTAGCTCCAACTTCACATTGCTGGAACTGCATTTGAAAGACAAAACCGCTGAAATGATTGTTGGCATAATCACTGTTTGCCACGCCTCAAGAACACCAAAGACAGCAGTGACAAGAGTGGGATTCGTCAAGCACCCCTCGTGTTTCAGCAGAGAGTACTTGCACCCTTTAGTAACGATAAGCCCGGTCGTAGTGGAGGTGGGGATGCCGACGAGGGGCTCGAGCGTCTTCCCCGGGGAGCAAGACGGAATCCAAAACACCTGTATTGCGGCAGTATTCAAACATATCCTCTGGGATCAGGTCATGCAACGAGTGGACTGAAGCTTTGTCCCTGGTGTGTCAAGTTGGGCGCGTCCAAAAGTTAGTTCAAGGATGGTTTCAAAGGGCTCCTTTAGAAGATGAACCATCGGAAGGACTTACATTTTCATGCGCTTGAGAATGGTATTGTCATCGTTGATTTCAAAGGGGCAATCGAATTCGAATGTGACGTCCGTCTTGTCGCGATTCATATCGCATTGGACAACCGACGACGGTTTGGTATTACTAATGATAAAGGGTAGAGGAATCTTTTCGTCCGCTGGTGGGGGCACACGAGCTCCTCCCCGAGTGGGGTATTCCCGTTGTTGGTTGCGCACGACAAGGTTCCGAAAGCATACTTGCTGGATCAAGATTTCCCGTAGAGATTCCTGTTTGCGTGTCACTTCGGCTTGCAGGTAATCACGCTCTCGTTCCAAGGCTGCATACTCCGCTTCATCAGCTTCGTTGCATTCAGGTTCCTTGTCGGGCTTGGATGCCTTTGCCGGAGACGGCGTTGCTGATGGCTTCTTGTCACCACTGTCTTCACCTTCACCTCCTCCTTCGGTGTCCTCCTCCTCCTCTTCTTCTTCTTCATCCGAGTCTTTGGTGTCTTCCAAGGAACTTGGCAGACCGATCCAGATGATGTCTTTCTTTTCCTTGTGGATAATCCCCATGGCCAAAAGTACGTTGAGCCTGTGGTTGAATCCATGCAAGAAGAGAAGAGAGCAAAAAGAATCGAGTTAGTTGGTTGGTAGGCAAGGCAGGCAACACTGTTGGAACGCCAGCAAGCAAGACAACATGCACTCACGCATCGTAGACTCTGCGACGAATGTTCTTTTCGTCGAATTTCCCCTTGTTGCCCTCCCCCTTTTTGGTTCGCTCGTCCACGACTTGGCTGACGAGTTCATCTGCCACCTGATTGTATGTCGTGGTGCCCCGTGCCTCCACATGCTTGCACACCAAGACACTAAAGTGACGAAGACCTCGCTGAGCCTTGCCACTGGGAGTGGTATTGGGAGTACCGCTGGTGCTGGAGCTCTTTACGGTATTGGGTGTAGCAGCTGCCTTGGGAGATACCTTCTTGGCGGAACTCTTGCCAGCCGGCATTTTGACTGCAGGGTTGGAAGCGGGTGTTGCCGGAACGATAGCATCTGTCTTGGGAGGAGGTGACTTTCGGATGGTGCCGCTGGTAGTGGTGGGTGGGTAAGGATAACTATAACGGCGGCGATGGTCGCTTGGACTTGGGTAAGGCGCATGATAATGGCCAGGAGGCGCCGCGTATCCGGGAGGCGCCGCGTATCCGGGAGGCGAGGCCATGCGAGCAGATGCAAAGGGGGATGGGCTGGAAACTCCCAGAAGGGCAGTGTAGGCAGGTGGAGTTCCTGCTGTTCCAATGGCATATCCAGGTGGAGAGTTCATTACCGGAAAGTCTTTCAGCGGCGATCCCTGCAGGAACGTCTTGGAGGGAGACTCGAAGGCTGCTGCATCTCCTTGAGCATCTTCAAATTGTCCTTCTGATGGCTCGTCTCCCTTATCATCGCCATCGGCTGGTTCCGCTTTGGCTACTTCCGGCCGTGCTTCCTCACCTACAGTTAGCTCCTCCTGTGCTTTCTCTGCTGGCTCTACAGGAACATCGGTTTCAACGACATCATTATCATCGGGAGGCGGAGGCAAGCTGCCCACACTGCTATCGTCATCTTTCGACTCTACCGTGTCCATGGTAGAAAATTCCTTGACAAACTGAAAGCTATCGCCTCCAACAAAACTCTCTCGCCTGTGTCTTCCTTTGCTGGAGTGGAAAGCTTGAATAATGTCTTCGATACTGTTGCCAACAGGCCAGTGGCAGCAGAAAACCTCTGGCTTCTGTGGACAAGAAATCGGCGTCTTGCTTTTGATTTCCATCAGAAAACGGGCTTTCTGAGCACCCAACAACCACGAGAACGGACAAGTTGGCTTGTTGGGTTGAGAGATTGACGGCACTGTAACAGGCTCTGTACTCAGGTTTTGTCATTGCGATAAAATTTACGTCACTTTGAAATTTTTTATGGTTTCATACAGGGGACGCGGGGGGAGGACATGGCCTCACAATATCTAGACCGTCGTGCTTCCCTTGCCAAACCAAAAAGGAACATGCATGACTGCATGAGTGGTCTCTGCGATACCGTAGTCTAGGTAATGCCAATTCTTTCAACTGCTGGTACGACAATGTCGTGTTACTCCTCAGAGGTGCGGTTGTCTCAGCGCTGGCCAAACCGGTACGGAGAAACCTCTGTGGTGGGGCACAGTAGTTAGCTTTGGTTCCAACCCACACTTTCTTGTCAGCCATCGTTCGCATCGGTTATCAGTGCACACAGTCGGTTGATATTGTAGCAAAGACAATCATCGAACATACGCCAAACGAGTTCACACCAAACTGCAAGAATTCATCGCATCATGTCGTCTCAAACATGGTATCAGGTAGTAGGTGGGCTGGGACGCTGATACAAAGCAAGATCTACCAGTGGTAATTGTTGCAAACCACAAATTGATCTTCCTAAATCCCTGCATAACTAGCAAGCGACATCGATTCCTATAACCAATCATTCTGCAAATTGCGGTTGGCTGGTTATTATCAGCTTGGGGGCCTCCAAACACTATGATACTGAGCCTTTACTGAATGTTTCAAAACCTGCCTTTCAAACATTTATTTGCATTTTGCAGTGCTCCGAATTAGTTAGAATGATTCAACCCATTTAGTTGGTTAGCTTTCCTTCATCATTTCCTGCAATTCTCCACTCTCAAACATGTTAATCATAATGTCACTGCCACCAATAAACTCTTGGTTGATGTATAGTTGTGGAATAGTGGGCCATTGAGAATACTCTTTGATTCCTTGCCGAATGGACTCATCCGACAAGACATCGACGGCTTCAAATTCGACCTTGAGAGCTTCCAAAATTTTGGTGGCCGTTTCACTGAATCCACATTGTGGAAAGAATTTGGTCCCCTTCATGAACAACACGACCTTGTTGGATTCGATCAAGTTTTTAATTCGTTCCTGGGTCTTGTCGGGAGCCTCGAGAGGTTGGTCTCCGTACATGGCGCCAATGGCAGCTTTCAAGGCATCTTCTTTGGACTTGTCATCCGCTTCTTCCGCTGCCGCCAAGTAGAGTCTACTGGTAGACGTTCTGCTTCTCTGTGCAACGCTGCTACCAACGCCAAATGCATTGGATTGATCCAAGAGGAGAAGGCAGGCCAACAGACCCAACGCCATTCCAAACACTGAATGAACACTCATACTAAATGAATACGGTAGCTTGTAGATTATTTGATCGATGGGGGGAGAGTAATAGAGTTGTGGGTGGTGGCTTAATTTCTATGTTGTCATCGTCGCCCTTTTCATTCGAAGGGTTTCTTGCGTTGTCTTGGCTCAGTCTGACATCACCGACGACGAAAGATCCAAAGCAGGTGTGCGTCTCAAAATGGCAAAGATCCTTCCGAAGAGCTTCTTGCGTTTGAATGTATGTGGAGAGCCCAAGCTTGCAAAGATGGACTTCAGCTTTCAACAGTGGTGGCATGGTACCACAAGCAGCATGTAACACAGCACTATCACAAATCATGGCTCCAACAACATGTTCATCATCATCATTCTCATCCACCGAGGCGGCTGCACTCCTCACTGAGAAACACAACGTTCTCTTCCAAATTGCCGCCATTTCGAGTTTCCTCGCTTTCGGCATGCCTGTTCAATCCAGGTCCCGCTCTGCTTGACTTGGTGGGGGTAACTCCCGTTCCCGAGGAAGACTTTGCGTTGCATTTAGGCGGCCCCTTGTGTTCCGCCGTCTTTGGTGTTGCCCATGCCTCGAGAGATTTCTCGGCCAATGCTGAATGTCTCATTGAAAGTTGCATGCAGCTCCTCGAGATTGCCGTCGTTGCTCTGGCATTCCAGTAATGTTCCTCCTCAAGATGATATCATGGCAGATGCTACCAATTGGTGGCTGGTTTTTGCGGGTCTCTTTTATTGTGCTCTTTGCGATATGGAAACGGTGCAATACAAAAAGGGAGGCTTATATCATACGGAATCGTACCGGTTGCTGCATACGGGGGCATGCGTAATACCGGTATCAGGTTAGAATCAATCAATCAATGATGCTGTGATGTACCCGTTTGTGTCCTCGATCTTGTCCCAAAATGCATTTTGAACTCTGTCAAACTAAACGAACATCCAGCTTCAACAACTTCGGACGACAACGACATGGATGGAACGTCTTGCTAGCAAGGGCACCCAAGACAAGTACACTGTACTAGTACACTGATCTGGTTTGAGTGCTGCCTCCATCTGAGGTTTGAAGGCGTCTCGGTCGCACTCGATGAGAACCGGAATCGCTTCTATGCTCGCACCGATGTTGGACGCCTCATGATTTGAAGTGCGGTTTGGTTGCGATTGATGACAATCTAGCCAGCTGGCTAGCTAGCTTGGACACTCGGACATCACCAGCTGGTGCGAAGCCCCTAGTACGGTACCGTAGTGCACCATGTAGCCAACAACCGGATCCCACAGAAACGGACCAATGACATCATGCGAGCATACAGACAAGGCCTAACATCTGCTTTCAGTTTGATGTTTAATACCTATATCGTGTGGTGTTGGGCTTTCGATCTCAATGTCTCTTTTGTTGGCTGATATACATTGCTAACTACAGACTGTGCGCATCCTGGTTGAATCTCCATTGGAGCACGGCCAAACAAATCAAAGGTTGCATCTTACGCGGCCACTCTTCTCTGGACACTGTGCCCTTCTTCATCCACTTCTCGCAAGACCCCCACCAAGTACTCCACAACCTGCTCGTGTTCCAACGTGGCAAATAGAGGTCCCACTTGCAAATGATTGCGAAACTGGCGTCCATCCCTGGTGTAATTGACGATGGTGGTTGCTTGTGGAGTTTCGGGATGCTCCTCGAGTGCGTGTACCATATCTTGTGCTACTTGGGTCTTTGGTCCTTTCAGCAGCTCCCCAATGGGTCGTTCTTGGACTTCTTCTTGTGAGTAGCCACAGAGTCCTTCCCACACGGTATTGACCCGGACGACACGAAAGGGCGCCGAGGGCGTCGTGATGACAATGGCACGTGATTCGTCCTCGCTCATGGCATCTTCCAGTGTAGTGGGCAAGGGTGTGGCGGCCGTGGCCAAATCCTTCTTGAGATCATCCGTCAATGTTTCGGCTACATGATAATATCCCGTGGCAGATTCTGGAGATGAGAGTAGCATTTGTTGGACCATCAACTCCACTGCGTGAGAATCTAGTGCAGCATCATTCGGTGGCAATGCTTGCGGGATGTCTTTGTCTTGCTGAGCAAACAGTTGCTTGACTTGTTCTTGTTCTGCTTCATCCAAATATTCGGCTGCATGGACCACACCCAATGCTGATTCTGGTACGTTCAAGTGCAACTGTTCCATAATGCTTTCCTCGGTGGTTGTGTTATCGTCTTCTGCATGAAGACTTCTCTCCAGTGCTTCCACATCTTGCCTGGCATTGGCCAACGTGATTTGTTGAGCCCACTCTGATTCCATGGTGGCTGAATTGGCTGAAACTTGCAAGTGGAGAGTATTGACAATGTCATTGTCTTCATCGTCCTCTGTCTGCTGGGTTGCCGTAAGATCTTCCGGGGATGCAAACAAGTACTGCAGCAGCCACTCAGCTTCGACCGTAGCACAGTTCGCTGATACATTGAGGGGGTTACATTGTCGAGCTGCTAGAGCCGAAGCAGCAGCGGAAGGTGACATAGAAGAAGTATGTATGGCACGACGAACCATCGTCGATGTCAAGAACTTTCGACTTGCTAGTTTGGCAATCATTTTTTGGTATCCTTTTCGTGATGCTTCTATACATGTACTGATTGATTTGTTTTTATGAGACCTGCTTGACGTCAGAAGATCGATTCTTCTCTTTTTATTTGCTGTACAAGCAGCAGGTGGGTCTCTACTTGTTCAGAGTAGAAAGGACCTGTTCTTGCAGGAGAAGTTAGTGATAGATCGCTGGGTTATCATAAGAGGCAACCAACAAATGAGATCCTTCTCAAGCTAATTCTCAATCAGACATCAAGATCTCGTTGGTGTCTTTGCTAGCTAGCCAGCTAGTACGATACTGTAGATAGAACTCATGTTGAAGGGTTCGAGGAATACCACAAGCTACTACTAGTAGCTGCCAACGGTATCGTGGTATCAACGGATCAACATCAGAACAAAGCACGAGCAACCGTATTCGCGAATGGTGTCATCCATTGAAGCCCCGATCAATGACGCTTCGCTTCTCCCAGCCCTGAGCAACCAAATTTGCCGGCTTGAAGATGGCTATTACGTGCACATTCTAATAGCTACAAGCTAGCTAGTACGCTAGCTAGTACTGGTACAGCCGTACCGTCAGGGTTGTGCAACCATTTGAAAGATACGCAGCTACGGTACGTGTACACTGTGCATGAACAGAAGGTTGTTTTGTCATAGTTGCTTTTTTTAAGATTATCTCTGTCTGTGTTTGTCTGCTTTTTAATTAAAATAGAATCGAATCATAGTTGTTGCTGTTGTTTTCTCCTGTTGTCAGTCATCATGACTTCTTGTGTGTTGTTGCTTTGTCTTGCTTCTCCTTGGTTTCTTCTTGGCTGGTCCGTTCCGCTCTGGGGCCTGCAGGGATACTTACTGTCGTCAATCAACCCAACTGCTCTGCTCTCAATCATCCCATCCATTCTCTTCCAGCATTGTCTGAGTTGAGGTCATGCACTTATCCATTAGCTTACAACCAAGATTGGTGCCACCAAATCGAGTGTTGTCCTTGCATAGAATGGCTGGGTCAGTGAGGACGTACTGGTTGCCATTGCGCACACCTTGCAAATCTGTAACCATCAAGAAACCTTTAGTCTTTTCAAAAGTAAACTGAGTGAACAAGAGCAGGCTCTGATTGATCTCGTCTTCGTTCCAGTAGCCTGTATTGTTGCTGTACTTCATGAAATCTGAACCAGCACAAGGAAGCTCGTCTTCTGCGCAGAACCACTCTCCACCTTCTGCCTCTACAACATTAACGGAAAGAAAGTGAATCTCGGCACAGTGTGGCGGACGGTTGGTCTTGTTATATTCCTCCGCCAGGAATTGGGAGATAGTTGAAACCTCCATTTGAGCAAGGTAGCTATTCCTTTGAGAGGATGGTTTCCTTGTCTTCTTGAAAGACTTCAAAACCTTGTCTCCTTTGTTGGATGCCAGAGCAGCCTTGTCCTGTCCAATCTTCCCGTAATGCGCAAGACGCATCTCCCCCTCAGCAAAGGGGTCCTTGGCCAGGCGCATGAACATCTTGGTTTCTATGGTTTTGGTGGATTCGGACTTTCCCCAGCGAACCAGTCCAAAATGCAGTGGGGCCTTTAGGTCATTGACTGAGCTGATAGGCTTGTTGCAGAGCACTGACACTGGATTAGCAACAAGGGACTTCCATTCATCTGCAGATGGCTTTGCTTCAACTATGGTGTACTCCTTGGTAGTCACCTCGCCCTCCTCGAGCAAGTCATCACCTTCTCCCGTCTTGGATTTCGATTTTGACTTCGAGACAGTGACACTCTTTGAAATGGACTTGCGAACACTGGAAGAAACAGACGAGGAGAGATTGCTTGGATCTTTGAGATCACAAACCTCAAACCTTAAGCCCTCTCTGGCAAAAACGCTGATCATTGTATCGCACAGTGGGGTGATGCGACCAAAGTGTAACTGCATACCGGCTTGACCGCCCAGGTGCATCAGCTTTCTCATTTCTGTTTCAATGGAGATACCTGGCGTCCCTTCAGGACGATCATCCCACCCATCAAACCACTGTTCTTGGTTGTAGTATTTGCTGCCATGGCAGGGATAATCTGCAATGAGGAAGGTGATACGAGATGTTTGTTGCCATGAGAGTGTGTTTGCCTTTTGGAAGGCACCAGCAATATCCTCAGTAGCATCTCCACCTCCTCCTTGTGCTTCCAGGGATGAGACAAACCGCTCGAAGACATCCACTGAGGGAGTAAAGTCCAGAATCTCAAAATGGTTGGTATCGCCAATGTCACGATATCCAACAACAGCCACACGAAGCTGAAGCCCCGCATTGGTGCGTGTGACCTTTCGAACAACATCTTTCATACTCGATTTGGTCGCCTCGATAAGACTCGTCATGGAACCTGTGCAGTCGAGGAGAAACGCCAAATCAACAGTTTCGGCCTCACGAACAAAGTGGATGACATCCTTGATTTCGTGTTCCTTGGCAGTTTTCATCAGCGCATATGTCTTTGTCTTGGATCTGGACTTGACCAACTCCTCTTTGTATGCTTTGACGGCAGACCTGGAGGCCGCCAGATCCACATTGAGGCGTTTGATCTCTTCATCCAGTTTTTCCATGCGCTCCATCTCCTTTTTCGTTGCCGTTGATAGCTCCGCTTTCTTTATGAGCTCATCCATCTCTTCCATGCGATCTTTGGCTGATGCAACATGTTCAGAAAAGCTTTTCTCTGCTTCTTCGAGTTGCTGCTCGAATTCACGGACATAGTCTTCCGCTTCAAGCGCCTCAGCTTCTGCAAGGATTCCAGGGTTTTCCCAAGTATCAACCCCAGCCCAGCCGTCCTCAATGTCAAGGATGGAGATTGGTGTTTTCGTCATTGTGAACACAAAAGCTGTTTGATAGCAGTTGTTTCCAAGTTGCTCGAAGTGTTTCTTGTGAGCATGACTTCGCCTGATCAACGCTATGGCAGCGAACTGTCTCCGAATTGACTTGGAGTGTACGGTAGCCGAAATATTTCAATCATGCTACAGGTGACGGGAGCAGCTTTCGCCTTTGGCACACAACGCTCTTGTCGTGGCTTACTAGTAGTCTTTGGCATTCAACGCGTGACCCATGTTTTGGGCACCTCCCAAAGAGACCACCCACCCATAACACTCCGCCAACGTTTGCGATTCGCCTACTTATGATTGGGTTGGCCATCGTTCCAGCCGCCGCTCGGCAATAGTCAGAGGTCAGAGGTTGTGGTTCTGCTAGGTGGTTGGAGAAAACAATTGACAGCAAACACCGAAGAGATGCGAAGAGATGGCATTGCTGACAGTTGGAAAGACTTACTTGTAGTCCTTATCGGTTGGCAGATCCATGTAATTGGTATACTGAGGCTGGCTTGAGTACCGGCGTGCTTACCGGTACCATACAGATGAGTGTACCGTAACCTGGCTACGAAATCCGAAGAGGTGAAAGGGAAGGAAGGGTCCTGTTCAATGAGCGGCCAACAGCTCAGCTATGGCCAACATGCCTGATGCTAAAGAGCGACCCGTACGATTCTTTTACTGAGAGGCTTTGGGAATGCTATAATGGGCACTCGTAACGGTATCGGTGCCTACCTTTACGGCATTAATAGTCCACACTTCATCATGCAGAGGCGTGTTGATGCACAAGAGGATTAGATTCGAGTGCAGCATCTTAGCTTACAAACTGTGGTCAAGAGCCTATTCGAATTGGACCAGTACTAAGATGTGTAGAACGATTTACCGCCAGGGCATGCGCAGCCAGAATCTGCGAGCACTCTCTTAGGCGACATCGTTCTGTGCGTTCCTGCATGTCTTCAATAATCATCCCGCTCAACCAAGTCGCCGTTCTGGGTGACCACCACATTATGCATCCCCTGGCGGGCAGCTTTGGTTCGCTGTTCGGCAAGAGTTTTCATCAAATCCTTTAGCAACCTACAAATTGTCATTGCCCGTGGAATCCATTTTCTGTCAATCGTAACCTTGGCTTCATGTCTTGCATACAAGCCAGCTGCCTCTGACGGGGAGGAAAGAAAGAGGAGACGTTGCTTGCCAAACAAAAAATCTAGGGCACCATGGCTGCATCGCTTGGCATTGGCCGCAATCTTCTTCATGGGGAGTGATCCAGGCGGTTTGCCATCATATTCTAGCTTGTCTTTTGCCTGGTTCATGCAGGTGAATCTTACAGGTTCCTCTTCGATGTTCTTCGCCATGTAGAATGTGACGAATCCATCTGCAAGGGCACTATTGCCGTAGTTGATGGCAGTGAGCGGGGGGAAGAAAAAAGCTGTGTCATGCTGGGGCCTCGCCTCGCGAAGCATACCTTCGTACACCTTGTCCACGGAAACAGCATTCTGGGATTTGAGTCAACACACCGGGGCTCTCATAAGTCAAATAACCTGGGGTGTGGTGTTAATTAAATTGACCCTTAAATAATTTTTTGTCCTAATCAAACAAGTTCCCCCGCGCACCTCTAACGTCCCTCTCTAATTACAGAAATTCGGCGACCATGTTCAACACAAATTTCAGTCGATACTCAGCGTAAGTAGGAGCCAACATCAATTCAACGTCGTCACCTACAAAAGCGGCTTGTTGCTATTCCTGGTGCCGGTCCGTAGAGTATCTCTATTTCTTTTTGAGTCTCTGGGATAGCAACAATGGCAAATTGAAGGCTGCAAAGTTGGTAAACTTAGTACGATTGAATCGATTCCGAGTACGATTTTTGGAGTGATGTGCATCTGTTCAAGTCGATGTGCATCAGATACAATCGGCGTTGGATTTAATCCCAGAAAAATATAGACTAAACCGTATCTTTAAGCTACAATGAAGATTGTTCAATTTCTGAAACAATTACTATGGTATTTGTTTGCAAGAGAATTTAAACAATAAAAATTGTTGCTACCTATCCGGGTTCTTAGCCAACGGAAGGTAAAGAGAGGATCAACTCCCAGGGGACCAATGCGAATCGGATGCAAGAAAGAAATCGACCGGATTTCAGTTCAGTTCAGCAATCATTTCAGTTCATAAAATCGACACCTGAAAAGAACAAACCAAAGTCGAAACTATGCCGATTTCAATTGAACCAACCACCATTGTTGCCATTCCATCCCCCATTGTTGACATTCCAACCTCCACCATGGCCATTCGTCCCGTCGTTTTGTGGGTTTTGATTGTTGTTTCCAGGTAGGTTTTGAATGACGGCAAGCGTGGAAGTGTTGGATGATACGGTACCATTCGATGAAAGTGGGGACAGGAATCGTGGATTGTTGTTTTGTGCAATGCTGATTTGATTCATGGGTGGTGTCATTGTGCGTCGGATATTGTTTTGATTCATTCCATTACTCATCATGCTGCCGTTCATTCCCATTCCCATCATAGCGGCGAAGCCGGTCATCATTGCCATGGGATTCATCTGTTGTTGCATTTGCATCTGCATCTGCATTTGGGCTTGCATTTGCATCTGCATCATCATCTGCTGTTGTTGCTGCTGTTGCTGTTGCAAGATGCGATTCTGTTCTTCCAACCGACGATTCTCCTTCTCTTGTCGAAGACGTTGAAGTTCCAGAAAGTCGCTGTTCGATAGCGTGCTGGTCTGATTCAAGTCGACAATGGCAAGTGGAGTTCTTCCGGTGCCACCTACCACGGCGGGTTTCTTCCGATCGTCTTTGCCATCTTCCTTTGGCTGGTAAATCTCGCAATCCAAGGCATCGGCCGCGATCTGTCGACGAGCGGAAGTCATTACGGCATACGTACCTTGCGACCGGATGGACTTGTGGCGGACACCATGTGCGATTGTATGGGGATTGACACTGGATCCCATCATGAGAGTGATTTTGAGAGCACGGAAAGCTTGACCCGTGGCATTCTTCCAGTCCTTGACTCCAACCAGCTGGCAGAACTCCTTGCAGAAGTCACGATGACGATTGTGTCCGACGTTGCCTTTGGGGATTGGATTTTCCTCTCCGGGACAAGAGCGATAGAACCAAACATCGTACTCCTTGATCTCTCGCTGGGGTTTGTCCGGATTGTCCTTGTTCCATTGAATGTCTTGTTGCTTGAGCGACTCGTTCATTTTCTTCCTATCCTCTTCTTTCTCAATGGGATAATTGTAAAAGTTGATGGACTCGGGATGTTGCTTTGCCACGTAATCGGTACGCCATTCCCACGGATTGAAAGGACAGTGTTGGTATGATTCGAAGGTGATGACTCGCTCTTCATTTGGAGCGATTCGAGTGTTGCCAAAGTTCATTTGATGTGTCTTGTCTTCGGGAACAAAGATACCAGCCCAAGGAGTACCAGCAAGAGACCCTTGTTTGCTATCATGAACTCCTTCACGATGATGATCGAGGAGACATTCATGGTGTTCTCCTCCTCCCCGGAGACCAACCCATTTGCCACTGATGAAGTACTGAGACAGGAACTTGTGATACGCATTGTTGAAGTCCAATCTACCATCAAGAACTGCCTGGCATACAAGCTCAAAAAGATTTGTCACAACCCTCTTCTGGTTTGGCTGTGTTCCGTACTTCGGATCCTTCTTTCTGCGATCAGTCCACGCATCGATGACGATTCCATGAAACTCACCTGGACCGTTGAAGTCCTTGTTGTACTTGTACAATATTCCTTTCTGATGGAAGATATTGAATAGTCCCTCTACAACATTCTTCTCCACCGAAGGTTGAAGGAATCCACCGGCATTCTTTCCTGACTTGCTTCGAAGAACCTGATGGAAGGTGATCATGAAAATGTTGAGAAGCTTCTGTTTTGTCCGTGTCTTTTCTCCGGCAAATGCATTGAAGAACGCATAGTCAAGACAGTCGGGCGACTTGTCAAAGTCATTGTATGCGACTGGAACAACTTCCAAAAGAGGGGCGAAGAGTTCTCCTCCATACTCTCTCATTGCATCGAAGAATCGGGTCTCATAAGATTCCTTTCGCTTGACAGTCTTTCCCTGAATCAGTCCGCGTTTGGTACTCTTGATTTTCTTGGCTACCTTGGAATCAAAAGAGGCGTAGGCGCCTACGTGATTCAGTACTCCATTGATTTTGACAAGAAGGTCCTCCTGTGTCGATCGGAGTTCACTGTTGATTTGCAGTTGAGACAAGAAGGGAGTGTTCTTGCGAGTCTCATTCGGTGGTGCCTTTCTCTGAGCTTGAGTGGGAAGGGCATTCTTTCGTCGAGGAGCAAAGTTTACTGGCTGCGACTTTTTGGCCTTTTTGTATGGATTGGTCCCCGTGGCGCGAGCAGTTGGTTGTTGCGAGTGAGTGGAGGGTTCCTTTTCTTGCCGGGGAACAAAGCATTCAAGATTTTCACCATCTTCTCCAAAAGCTTGATTTTGCCCTACCCATGCATCATCAAATGCTAGTTGAGCGAGTCGCGGATCAGTCTGGGCTTTGTCTTGTTTGTTGGATCTCTTCTTTTGGGCTTCTTCTCTCCGACGTTTGGCTCTCTCTACTTTTGGATCAGCCTTTGAGGATCCATCAAATTCAGCTTCTTCTCTGTTCTCAACAGAGTTCCAGTCTTCTACTCCATTCTCAAACTTCACTTGCTGCACAAGACGCTGAGAGGGATGAAATGGTTGACAAGCAGCTGTACCAAGCACCACAGCTTCTCCTTTCTCCACTTGCTCATTGACTGATTCGGCACGTGTCTTTGGTCTATCATCATTGACTGGTGGTTGAACAGAGAATACAGCCCCATACATTTGAGGTGACTTCTCGCGACTGGATTCTTCATCATCGGTGTCATCGAGAATTTGGAGAGGTGTGGACTTGCGAGGCGATTCATTCTTCTCTCCTTCTTCTTCATCGGATGATTGAGACGCTTGGTACGTGTATTGGAATATTCCTTGAGGCTTGTCAGTCGCTGTCTCTTCTTCTTCACTTTCTTCTTCTTCTTCCACTGTCTCCATGGGTCGCTGAGTCAACTCCAACTCTCCATTTTCAGTGTCCTCTGCAATGCCGGCCAATTGCGAACAAAGGGAATTACCTTTGGTCTTGATCTTAGCAGTGCCACGGGTCACAACCATGGTGTCAACAATCAACCACCACCACCCGACGCGCAGCAATTCTCACTGGTTACTCACTGGTTACTGTGGCGACAACCTCTTCCTATTGGTTGTCCAGCGTAAATGCTGCACCGGATATTGAGGCTGTGCTATGAGGGAGGCACAGTGTAACAATAAGCCAGTGCTGTTCTACAGGAGTGAAACGGAGTCGTTTGAAATGATTTGAATTACTTAACAACCACGTGTTACTTAACGGACACCGCTCTAAGTGACCAAAATAACCTGCATAAATATCAAAATAACCGCCTTAATTACTGTCGGCACCGCCCATCGGTGTATTGCCTCTAATACACACCACCTCACTTATGGGACCTGCCCCCACGGTTTAACCATCGCTTCGCTCCGGTTAAACCTGGGGCCAACGGTCCCGATAAGTGAGGGGGTGTGTTTTTAGAAAAACTCCATCTCAGAGGGGAGGAGCATCGTTGGAGTCGCCTTTCGCACATCATGCATGGCTGGGCCTGGGTTAAGGCTGTCAACTTCATTTGAATACCGGTGACGAATCACAAAGTAGTTCTTGAGCTCTTCAAACTCTGCTTTGGCGTCGACGTGCGTTCCTCCACCTTCGACAATCTTGCATCCAACAACCTCCAGCGTCTCCTTTACCGAATTCCGACGCTCCCAAGCAACAGCACTTGATGCTGCAAGAGCCGTTTTCATTGTATGCGTGGACAAGACTTCAAAACCAAAAGGATTGGATGAAACCAATGCGCTCAAATTGATCCCCAGAAGACGCAGTGCAATCAATTGTTGGGCAGGACGCATCATGAACGGGTTGTCAATGGCCTTACCACGTTCAGTTTTACTGGCAGGATTTGGTTCCACCAACGCATACTTTGAAAGCAGCAGGAATCGAGCATGTGTAGAGGAATTGGCAAACACTTCCGAGACCTGCTTGTCAAACTCAAAGCCACATCCAAAGCTGGACATGAATGCGTTCAGCTCTTCATCCGTCTCCAACACCATAGGTTGTTCTTGTTCTTTGGTGCACTGAAAGAGAAGCATGGCAAAACAACAAGCCGCGACTGGGCCTTGCCGGATAGGAGTTTCGACAAGATCATAGAGGCCGTTGGACGCAATGAAGAGTTGGCAGACGTCGTCAAGAATTTTTCCTTCCATGATGCTCTCTTCTTTACGCAACTCGAACAACTTCTTGAGTGCAATCGATGCCATGCGAGCGTTTTCCATCATACAATGCAATGGGCAGACTCTTCTTGATATTCTCAATTTTGACACGTCCATGGACCACATGCCCTGGTAAGGTCAATTGCAGATCTTCATCCTCCAAAGTCACGCGTGGATAGAGGAAAAAATCTTCAACAGTTGAGGGTTGCACGTGAAGATAATTTTGTGCTTGGGATCCAACGGTAGCGCTGGCAACACCAGTTCCAGCAATCGAGAAAAGAATCGAATCGTCGTAGGAGAGACCCCGAAACGATCAGCGAAAAGTACGCGCAGCTGGTCGGCAGCTGATGTTCTTTCACCTATAATGGATCGGACAATCAGCGAAAAGTACGCGCAGCTGGTCGGCAGCTGATGTTCTTTCACCTATAATGGATCGGACAATGGTTGGATAAATGGAACCTTCATCCAGAGCAATGACCAACTTGAGCCCGTCAGAAGGTGCAGCCTTGAAGATTTCCTTCATTGAGTCTTCATACGTGTTCGCCAGTTTCTCCACGGCCTTGTAGAGACACTGAAACGCCGTGTCATCTCTAGACTTGATTGCCTGTTCTGCCTTTTTAGCTTCGTCTTCGACTCCCTCCGTAGCCTTTTTCATAGCTTTTTTGACCTTTGCTTCATCAGAATCAGAGATTGTGGGGAGCAGTGTCAGGTCGACGTTGCGCGTGACGGAGCTTGCTGCCAATTCGACAGTCTTGCCACTTCCGCTTGCGGAGTAACACACAGCAACCTTATCCAAACTTTGCGCAGCATTGTGTTCATATTCTCCGTTTCTTTGGCTATAGCACAGAGATAGACCTTTGTGGGAGTAGCATTCGAGTCTCCTTCGTGTCGAAATTTCACCATGTCGCCCTTCATATAAAAAGCTTCCTTCTCTTCCAGAACTTCGTTGTCTCCAAACTTCACAGTGATCGAGGTCAGCTTGTGAACCCCCGAATGCTCATCATCGGCCAAACTCTTCAATGTGGCTTGGATACCCTTTGCTTTCTTGGGCTTTGGGCTCTGGAAAGTTGCAAACAAAACGTTCGGGATACCTGATGCTAAAGAGCGACCATCCAATACCGTACCATTCTTTTACTGAGAGGCTTTGGGAATGCTATCATAGGCACTCGTACCGGTACCGGTACCATACCTTTACGGTAGTTTACACTTTGAGCATTACCAGATTCAGAGGTGTGTTGGAGTGTTTGTGTGTTGCGTGTTGCTCGGCCTTGGGTTGGTAGCTGGATTAACAATGACGTCATACTCGCGACCTACCGTACGCAACATGGGTCGACTCATGATGAACATGTTGTCTCAGTGGTAACGTCCGGGAATGTAATGCTAACGCTCATCTTGTTTGATTATTCTAAATAAAGGTTTGATTTCCGGCCGACCTGGCAGGACAACACTCCATCGATTGTCGTTGCGAAACAAATTTTTTCTCACATTTGCATCAATTCCCCTTTCACGAAGCAGACAAGGATTTGGTTTGTCAAACCGTTGTAGCAAACAGGACTATCACCAGCTTAGCATAGCAGTCAAGTTTGATACCCGTTTATTAAGTACCTAGAAGGTCAACCCGCAAGGAGACGAGACAGATAAACAATCTCCCCATTAGCATAGCACCATTGGAGTCATACATACACTCGTTCTGAATTTATTTTGAAAAAGATGGACTCTACCTCCACCAACGATGATGAATTGGAATCTACCTTTCTGATTGCAATTGTGATTGGTTCCACGGGGTTTGTGTTGATGGTGCTTGGTGGCGTATACTACTTGACGAGACTGGGAGACGTTCCGAGCCGAAAGGCAGTGGCAGCAGCGGAAGAGGCAGAGGGACAGCAGCAAGCAAGCAAAGATGACGACATTGAAAAGGGAAAGAGGTACGTGGGTGATATGGTGGAATTGGAAACGTTTGGTTGGATTGGATAAGAAGAATGACCTCAATATCTGTTATTTGTTGTTGGTATCCAACAGCTCCACTCCAGCAGATGCACCAGCACAACAACCGACAAGTTCTGCGTCCGCACCATCTCAACAGCAACAACAACAATCATCCTCATCACAGTCTCCCGATACGGCCGCTACAACAACGACCATCAACGAAGAGTTGATTGAGATTTACGCACCAGCTGGAAGACTGGGCGTTGTGTTGGACACACCCGGTGATGGGCCACCCATTGTGCATGAAATTAGGTCTACTTCCGTGTTGAGGGAAGAACTCCAGGTGGGAGATCGTGTGATTGCGCTGGACGATGAAGACGTTCGCATGATGTCGGCGAATAAGGTATCCAAAATCATTAGTCGAAAGATGGAAAACTCCACCCGAAAGTTTAGCATTGTGCGAACTGTCGACCCCGATGGTAATAATGAATGAACGAACAAGAGTGGAGCCATTCCAACGCAACACGACAATCATCATGTTGAACAAGGAAATGCCAGGTTCATTGCAGAGTCGAAAAACGGTGCGATACGAAAGAGTGGGAGGATTGCACACAATTTGCATCTTGCGACTCTGCCTTGATGTGGTCATCGTCTGTTGAAATTGTTTCATTGCGGTCCAGTACTACCGTATCTGTCAATAGTGCATCAATAGTATCGTTGCCTCCCATCTCCTTTGTTCAATTCACCTAATATAAACTATTGTAAAGCTCGCTCAATTAATTACTTGCAGCAGTGCATTTTGCTTGCATGTCCATCTACCTACAGTATGCTCGAGTAGATCATTTTTAACTCAAGAGATACGAGTGCACAACCGAGGTATGCCGGTTGAAGATTCTGATTCATCAAGGTTATTTTTTGTTGAGTAGGGATCCATTGAACCGTCGACAGAGATGAGAGATTGTCCGAGCCACCAATGGAATTCAACTCCAGCGTTCGTTCCTCCAAGAGGTTTGTCTGTGGCTGCTAGCTAACTATAGCTAATATCAAGAGATCAAGTGCAAAGTAAGCAATCATATCTCTGCTTCCTGATGGTGCGAGCATCTTTTCCGTTTCCTGCCATGATCAATTCTTCTGGAAATGAGGCTTGAAGGATCCCAATACTATGATGGTGAAGAAAAACGAGTCCAAGATCCAGACAACAATCTTGTCTGTGCAAGATGAGTGCTTGAGTCCAAGTGGATGGCTGACCAATGATGAGGCCTTCGTTCATCCACCAAAAACCTTTGGCTTTGGCCCTTTCCTAGCTAGTAGTAGCTACTATGAGTAGCAGCTAGCTAGTAGAGCTCTGTCTACGGTACCTACCCGCCAGAGGATAGCCAGAGAGAGCTTTGTGGTTGTTCTGGCCATGACGACTGAGTCCTCAGTCAAAGTTCAGTCATCTCCTGGTGCCGAGATCTTCAAAGATCTGAATAGCCTTTCGAGAACACATTAGGGTTTTCACAAAAGATTTTGTTTGTTGGATCCTGCCGAGTGGCGAGATCCTGATACATGCAGAGGTGTCTCGAGTTGTTGGTCAATAGCGATTGCTTGTACTACTTCATAGCTCTACCTAGCTAGCACTCGTTGACCTCATTGACAGAAAGGAAGGAAAAAGTAGTAGAAATGGGTGTTTGCTTTAGTTGTTGTGGCCCCGGCCACGATAAGAAAACGGAAGCTCCTATTCTGTACACTGTCATCTACAACTCGGAGAGTCACTGGAGCATTCTGACACAAAGGCTGGGCTCTGCATGGCCTGCTGTTTTTCCCTTTTGTGTCTTCAATGTTGCCGTGGTGCTCTTGTTGAGTTATATCAATGCTGACGGTCCAATAGTCTACATCTCGGGTCAGGGTCACAAGTTCATCCGATTTGTCGTTGCGTTTCTCTTTGTTTCTCGAGTTACCATGGCACTCCAAAGATTCAACGAAGCAAGAGGACACTTGGGACAGTTGTACCGAGAGAGCCGTGCGTATTGACATCATGGTCTAGCTAGCTAGTGCGGCGTGATCTTTGTTTGTGTCAAGTACATGTACAAACTCACGAGAAAATTGATTTGTCCGCTTATAACAGGAGAACTGGTCCAATACCTATGCACTTTGACGGCAAAGTATCAGGATGAGAAATCAAGGGAATATCGAGCAGAGGTATGACATATAATGTATCAGTATCATGTTGTGGCTGAATGAATGTTTCACAGAAGATCAACTTACTTGCCGTTGTCCAGTTGACATACCGAAGTATGTTATTTCTACGCACTGCTGTGGGTATCTTGGACTATCATACCACCGGCCTCCCTAACTGGAAAGTGCCAGAGCTGAATGGTGTGGAACTCGACTATGTACTCAACAATCTGCTATATCATCCGCAAAACGCACATTATGCCATGCTTCCGCGATGCGAATTTGAGGAGAATATCCGTGTACCACTGCTGATTGGGTTGCTGTTGCGAAAATCCATCATCGAGCACACCAAGCGTTTGCCCAAGCCTTTGGCCATGCCTGAGGAAAACAAGTTGTTTGCTGCAGTCGATTCATGTGTCACTGCCTACAGCGGGCTGCGAAAATTCAAATCCACACCAGTGCCCTTCCCTCTTATCCAAATGGCTCGTACCTTCCTCTTCCTGTACATCTTCACGGTTCCCCTCGTTTTTGTGAAGGATGAGAGCAGTATCTATGCACATTGCTTTGCAATTTTCTTGATGACCTATGGTTTCATGGGGTAAGTATTCTCCATGCATGGTGTTTTCAAGTTGGCGTTTGTGACACCAAGGGAATCTCAGCAAAGCTTGTCTTCTTTGTTGCTTGTTTTCATTCAATCAGATTGGAAATGATAGCTATTGCCCTGGACAACCCTTTTGGTGACGACCCAATCGATTTCAAGTAAGACATCCATGTGTTTTGGTTTAGTGCTGTAGTGCTGTAGTGCTGAAATAAATGATGTATCCAGCGCAAGTCCAACCAACTCATCTTTTGCAAACCAAACACCTCTTGTCTGCAGGAGCCTTGCCTTGGCTCACACGGCATTTGAAGATACTTACTTGACAGTTCTCGACATTGATGGACGGGAATGGGCTGATTTCTTACGCTACCGAATGAATGATAACGTTGGTGACCGTCTTAATACGGAACAAACCTGGCTGCTGTCGAGTCAGGACCGTTTTGCGAACCTCATGGTTGGAAACACGCTCTACAAGCGTGAGTCGGAAGCAGCACAGGCCCATGCTCTGGTATTGGACGCACAGATCCGCTTAGCCAGGGAAGCAGAAGAAAAGAAAAAGAAAGAAAAGGGATTTTTCCACTTCAGGAATCCCATGGCTAAAAAGTCCCCTAGGAATGCTTCCTGAGGGACTCGACTCGACTAGACTCATCACACCGATGGTTCTTTGCTTCTTGGTGGAACCAGTGTTTGTTTTCGATGCGCATCTATCTCTATTAGCTAGGCTTGGCAGAGCAATCTTAACGACTAACTACTGCTGCGATTCGATTTGATCCTCTCCTTGTGGCGGCTACACTCATTTGTACCGTACTGCCTTAGAATTGCAACATGGACGCTACGAACCTCCGAAGTTGGAACCTGGTACTACACTCCTCCCTTGATATTAAGATGTCTATAAGTTCACCTGAACCCCGAAGCCATCTTAGCAAGCACTCAAATATCTGTACTGAGAATCTTCTTTGCATTTTGTTTAAATTCAGGGTACTGGTACAAAGGCAACATCTTAGCTTTCTTGCCATTTCTATTGATCATACTAGTAGTATGGTACATACCAACATTTCTACTCTGCTTCCCACCTTATTAAACATACCCTTAGAGGAAAGAGCAGTGTATCATCTGCCGGAGGCGAAATTTTTGACTTTTGGCACCTGTTTTCAAGGCATTTTGTTGTAGAAAATTGTCATTGTATCATCTGTCAATCTCCTATGTGCCCGAGGGAGAGTGCTTGCTGGGTATCTTAGCTCTAGTGCAGATCTGAGTGTCTCAAATATCTTAAAATTCTAGCAAATCTCAGTACTCGACATCTTATCTCGGACTCTCTTAATATCAAGGGAGGAGTGTAGCTAGTACAGTACGGTAGCTACTAGCTAGCTAATAGTAGCGTGACGTGACACAGTAGCGTACCGTAGCGGTGTTTGGGCTGGTTCTGTACCCCCATCTGGTGGTAGCATTTATTTATTTGGTCCGATCCAGTAGCACCCTCGTTCGGCGCGGGCCATCCCGGTGAAACCGGTTCTACCACCGGAGGATTTGAGCGCGGCGGTTACAGTGTACGGGAGGAGTCACGCTCATGGGTATTTTCTTCGTCGCATCCATCAACAAATTGCGAAGCGAAATACTGAGGGTGCAACGGGTGCTTCCCATGTTGATTTTACGTTTGTCGCAACCAAGAGGTAGAGGGAGCCCGAAAAGCAATCTGCGTCTTCCTCCTCCGTGCAAAATGCGAAGCGCTTCTTGTACTCCTTGCATGCTTTCTTCAAATGGGCGGCATCAACCTTTTCTTTTCCTTGGTTGTCAATAGGCTTGTAGTCTGCTTGGCTCCCATACCAATTCATCTCCTTCTCAATCCATCCGGCAGCCAAGTCACGGAACAGCGCTGGGACTGAAAGGTCCACCTTTGTTCTCTTTGCTTCCGGGTCACTTCTAACCTCCGACCTGGCTCTTGTCTCTCCTCTAGTGGTTGTGTCACCACCTCCAACAACAAGACTCGCCATCCTTCTTCCTGTAGTTCAACAAACTTGGGTTCTTTCTCGAGGCTCTTGACCTAGAGATCGACTTTCTCTTCCGTGTCTCCTTTCAACTTGGAAGCGGCAATCTCCTCCTATTCCAGCGGTAATTGTAGCTCTACAACTGCACTTTGTAGTATCGCGGGAGATTGTTGGTGTTGCAGCAGCAGTTTATCGACTTATCTCCTGGTACCGGTACCAGGGAGAAGCAGGAAAACGCATTACAAGCATTCCACACCTGAGTAGACTGGTTGGCTGTTGACTGTCAATGCTATGGCTAATAGTGAGGCTGCAACTAGAGTAACTACAAACTATTTAATAATCAAAGTCAAACTCATTGTCGACTCTATCATAGTACTCCACCTGCCACATTGGCCGGTCCATGATCTGGAGCTGCACAATGTTGGCCACAGCATGGGCCATCTTACCATGTTTATCAAGGGAATGGCGCCACCTCTGAAGGAGGCAGCCCCATTCCTTGAGTCTCCTATTGACACATTCGTGCCTGGCCCTTGCAAGAGCCTTCCTGCTAGTCTGTTGTTGATTGTCAAGGTGTCGCCATGGGCAGTCAAAGAACTGAGGATACCCCCTGTACCCTTTGTCAGCCACAGCTCTCTCATCTCCCTCAAACATGTGGACCAAAGATGACAAAGAAATGGCAATATCAACCCATTCACCACAAGGAAAGGGACCATTCATCCACACAATCCATCCAGTTTGAATACATACACCAATTTCATACCTCAATCCAGGACCATTAAACTTCTTGGTATACCAGCCAGTAGAGAAAGGACGTGGTTCCCGGATGCAAAAGTCGGTGCCATCAACAGTTACCAGACACCGACTGCCATTGTCGTTCATCAGTCTGTTCTCCCATCTGATCTGGAGCAGCAGTGATGGTGGATTGTAGCATATATATGGTGAGGTCTCTGTATTTGTGGAGTCGGCAATGAATAAATGGAGCTTGACGTACCAAGTCAAGAGTAGCCAGCTTTTCGATAAATACCCACACCCAATGTCGAATGGTCTTTTCATCCTTCATGAAGATCATGGCCAATACAGCGGTGACAGTGTAAGTTCTCAAAAACATGAGTGTCACTAGGAAATAAGACACCCATCTGATATCGCTCATTGGATCAGCATCATCCAGCATGTTCCAGAGCTCAGCCGCAAGATGAGGAGCCACACCAAAACAGCCACGAAATGTCCGATTGTACCGGTAAGTTTCATGGTTGACTGCTCTGGCTGTAAGCCCTTGGTGGTTGGAAGCTGTTCTGATAATGGTATCGACTGTTATCTGCATGGCTGTTGAGGTTGAGCGAAAGTCAATTTTGTGAGAATTTCGAAACTCCAAGATGACAGAAAACTGGAAGATAATACATCCAGTGTAGTCATGTCCGGCTTACCTGTAGTGCTCTGTATTATCCAGTAGGCTGTGACCATCGACAACCTTGTAAGACCAAAAAGAAGATGCTTGTCCATTACCGGCAAGAAAAGGGATGCTCTTGGTGGATGCTCATGGTCGCATACTCGAATAATGACTATTTTACTAGTTGACACCAATTGACCCACTCGGAATGGCAGAATGGGAACCGGCTTAAGAGAGGACTGCCGGACGTTTTGTACTTATGTGTATTGTTTTCGCGCAATTATTCAAATACACTACATGTTTTTGTTCACATTTTTGTCTACAATAATGGGGTTTTCCTGTGGCAAGCTGAGCCTTTCATCGCCAAAGACAAAAATCGCCCCATTCTAGCCATAACGTCCAGGGGACATGTGATATGCCACTAACACACCAAGGAGGAAGTGTCTAGCTAATAGAGGATGCTGTAGTATACTTCTGACAACTAGATTGAACCCAGGCACCATGATAGGCTAGTGCAATACATGGCTCTTAGCCTTATTCGCGACTCGATCCTAGATCGGGTTTGAGTTCGACTCATGACTGAGTCTCTCGCAAATAGTCATTTGAGACAGGGTTCTCAATGACCGCTCTAGTCATACTAGGTTGATGATGAAACATCGCTCTAGATATTTAGCCAGCGTGGAGTACTTCCACGCTACTAGATCCATGCTAGACAAATCTTCCACGCGTTCCGTTTTAGGATCGTGGAGATACGTAGGATTACTACCGCAACCTACTCTATTACACTTCATAGTCTCCCGCGGGAGACCAGATCTACGATCCCTTGATGATGATCTCTCTCGTTGATTAGTTTTCATAGCTTTCTAAATCTCTCTCATAACTTTCATTCTCTCAACTCAAAACAACTCGAAAGATCTTTACACTAGCTTTTAGGTTAGTGCATTTTGTTAACAAAACACAATAGCTTTCAGTTACCCTCAATCTATTCCTTCACCATGAAGTGGCTCAAGGAAATGCATGCGTTCACGTAACTGCGAGAAACAGTTGCGTTACCAACCCATTCTTCCTCTCACGCGACAAAGACGAAGACACCGAGATCGTGACCTACTCGTGCAACCAACTTGCAAACTTCGCAACCATGTTGCACAAGCGCAAATCAGAAGACTCGATAGGGCACTCCTCTATCATTCAATCATCTTCTCTCGCTTT
>CAICTM010000902.1:0-43284 GCA_903772945.1 Seminavis robusta | reverse complement strand
CTTCGACTCGTCACGGTAACGCGGTGTCTGCTTTGGAAAATAGCTTGAACCGAGCCGACACGTTGGCCAAAGGTCTGAAGAAACAGCGGGGAGCCGCCGATGAAGTCATGACCTTGTTGGTTGCCAGTGAAGGAGCCGAAGCCGCTGTCTATGACGCCACCCGTGTCAAGATGTTTCGTCGTGGTCTGGTGTTCCAGGGACCCAAGTTGGAGCAGCTCAATGCTGCGTATCCCTCTCTCGGTCTTGTTCCAGCCCGTGAGGCGGCTTTTCTCCAGGCCTATCCGGAGTACCTTCCCGACCCAACTTTGGGTCCCAATCAGCGTGGAAAGGACTACGAGCACGATCGCACTGCTGAGTTCTTGGTGAAGCGCTTGGCAGCTACGACTCCAGCTCTTCCTCCAGCTGCCCGTCAGCAAATCACTGCAATCGTCAACCGGTGCGTGGACGACATTGACACTGTGCTTGTGGGAGCTGGACAGCCTGCAGCGTCTGCCGTCATGGGTAGAACCATCATGGCAGTTGTCAGCTTGAACGAGGAGCATGAGGTGCAGCCCGTGTGGGGGCACGGTCCTTGAAGGTCCGACCACCACAGAAGAGAAGAGGAGGTTCTGTCGTCGAAACAAAACCCCCCCCCCCCGCCCCTTATCCCAATATGTTATCAACGGAGTGACTGATAACTCAATTAACAAATAAACAAACCGTATTTCAGGTTTACAAAAACATCCAACACCTTGGATCTAGTGGATCGAAGAAGACCTAAGCCTTCTTGATCTTGTTGAGCTCTGTGCCGCATATTGCCGACATCTTGTGTAGCTTTCAGAGCCTTCGAGCCAGCGTCTGTAGCAAGACGCTCTACCCTTCGTCATGGAGGTCTGTCACAGTCTTCATGAGAGACTTGACTGCTTTGACCTCGTGTGACCCACACGCTTGAGCTGGCTTGAATCAACGCGGTGTTCCAACTGGAATTCCATAACTTCCTTCATGATAGACGATGGCTTTGAAAGCAACGCTACAATGATCTCCTGAGATCTGTTGAGGAGACTGCATGAGAGTCCAAATGACTAACGCGCGGTGCAGCTTCGACGACAGATAGAAACTCGTTGCGCCTTGGCTCGCAAGGTTTGCAGAGTAGCCAAAATACCGTGAGACAAATCGTCCCCCAATAGCCACGCTTCCTTGGAAGGGTAGTTAGAAGCGGTCGTAAGGGACCGCTGGTAGTTCGTCATGTAGCTTAGACCCGCTCACAGTGTTGCAAGGCGAGAGCGAGTATGTGTCCTTTGAGACGTCCCTCTGGCGTGCTCATGTCGCGTAAGGAACTGTACGACTGCCCCAGGTCTTCGAGTAGTAAAGTAATGTGGGACTTCTGACTGTTCATGTTTTCATCATACGCAAAATATGATGGCAAAAGTGCTCCAAAACCCTTGTTGTGGTCAACCAAACGGCCATTCTTGAGGTCCGCAGATGACGAGAAGAAATAGGGAGGTCGCATGTGCGAGAAAGACGCCAAGAGGTCACTGTCTTCCTGAGTCGGTGCGCTTTCATGGACGTAGTATATGACCTGGCGTGTTCTTCTCCGATTGAACACCAACAACCATGATCACGAAGGCTGTGAATGAGTCCATGCAGCCAGCGAGTGATGAGATGTTGTGCTTCCTGACAAACTTGAGCACATCATCCATCGAGCTGAAAGTGTAGTCATCTGACCTGAAGGCAGAAGCATCAAGAGATTGGTTGGCCAACTTGTCTGCCTTTTCCTCAGCGTCCGTGAGACGTAGACGTAGGCTATCAATGGTGTCCGACATCTGCCTGAGAGACGATGAGGTCTGCTGTTGGTACAACAACTGCTCAGATTCCAAATTAGACAAGCTCTGATCGTATCTGTGTTGTGGGGACCGTCCGTTGTCTGATTCCCGAGCACCGCATGAAGGCGCTCCTCTAGGCTTTTTCCAAGTTGTTGGAAGTTGTCTCCAACAGTACTGAAGGTGCGAAGCATCTTGTCCTCCACTTGGATATGCTCCTGGAGCTGGATTGGGTGATGCCTTCCATGCTAGCTCGAATGGAGCGTCCTTCTTCCTTGTTGATAAGTACCGCGTCACAAATCGTGGCAGCACCAAAGTCGGATGGGGTAGGCCCCACACGAGCGTCCAATGATGTGAATAGCTTTGTTGCCATTGAATAAGTGCTTGTTGGTTTTGTCAAAAGCGATCGAGACTCTTGAAGTGAGGGTAACAACAGATGACCGGAGGGTATCCGTGGTTTCATTTAGCTTCAGAACGCTTCCGACATCATCTTGAGGTCATATTTGGTCTCCTCATCTGTGCCACGTCAGCTTCGCAAGCATGTTGAGTCTGGCTTTGACGCCCGACCTCAACTGTTTCGCGCCCAAGGCTTCGTGCATTTCTTCCGTCGTTGGTTCCATGATCGCTGAAGCTTCGCGGGAGTCTTCAGGATACGGTCACCGCCGCTGAACGAGTTGGATGACTCTTGCTTGCTGTCAGGCGTACTAGGGGAAGAATTCGCGAGTTCGTGCTTAAATCCTTGGTGTGTCAAAACCATGGCACGTAGAACATCAGCTTGCCCAGTGAAACCCTTCAGCGATTTCGGAACCTCACTTGGCAGGTCGCCGATTAGAGCGGCAGGCACGGCAAAGGCCTGATCGATCTTCTTGGGAACTTGAATGAGTACAGTTTGGCCCATTATAGCACCCAGTTTTTCCTCGCGGTGCGCATAAACTTCGCAACTGATCTTCAAGCAGACACGGGTCTTGGCCGAGAACTTAATAAACCCCAAGCAAACATCCTCCTTAACAAGTACGAAACGAGTCTTACCTGAAGTGTCCAATCCTTGGTTACTATCAACACCTCCATTTCCACTTAAACCCCCCCCGTCAATACTAGCACGGACTGAGTCGGCAGATGAAGGGGAAGTGCTATCGCCAAAAGCGTAAGCAGCTGGAAAAGCAAACTCATCGACCGTCATGGCGATGGATGTACTCGAAATTTCTCTGCAAATAGTCAAGATGGTCAAGAGAGTGATCAACCTCACTTGTTCAACTTGGTTGGCTGCAGGTTAGTCTTGATAGTAGCTTTTGGATCTTCTGCTTCAGGAAGAATGAGTCTGTGGTCTCTGAGAAGTCCACCTGGTCAATGACTCGCCAGGTTGCTTCTTCCACTGAGTCTTGGATGCTCCTGACTGAGTTGTAACTGTGACCTTTCCCCTTGACCCTATCTGCTTGGCTGGGGGCGAGTATTGACTGTAGAGATACCGGTAGCGCTGAAATTATTTTTTGGTGCTCCAATCACGAGGAAGCAGGATGAGGAGAAGATGAGGCTCCAACCACACAGAAGATTTACCGGTAATGTTTAAAGTCTTCCTAGGCCTTCCTCCTGTTTCTGACCATTAAAATATATCGGTTCTTCCATTGCATGTTCTTCTCCGGCCTGCGCTGAGGCGGTATTTTACAGTACTGGAAGGTTCTGCGGAATGGACACCATGAGGTTCCAATCACGAGGAGGCTTTTACTGGAGTACCGGTACTGGTGGGCACTTCTCTGAGTGCAGTAATAAGCTTTAACCCCCCGCACTCCCTGCTCCCCATACCCCATACCAACCAATAAATTCCAATCCACAAGCTGCCAATTATTACTTGGCTTTCCTTGCTCCCCTGTGTCGGACCATTTCTCTGTTCTTCTTGTTCTTCTCTTATTTTCTCCAGGGGCCTTCTTGTGAAGCGGCAGGAAGGTTTGGATCACGTTTCTTCTCTTCCTCTACCAGACACCAGACTATTCAGCGATTCAGAGTACTGTTAGACTACCAGAGATGGAAGGGTTTTTTGTTTTTTGGACAGGGAAGCTATCTCCACGGAGAGAGTACGGCATTCGGTACGTACCGTACTGTGCTGTGCCTTCAGCTTTCAGCTTTCAGTATTGGCTCACAATTATTTTTTGATCTTCACATTTATTTCACCACAAGGACCAATTACATCAAACAAACCAAGACAAGCACACAGTACAGCAACCATGATGAACGCAAGAACCAAAATCACGACAAGACGAGGATTGAAGCATACGAAGCCATTGGTGGATCTGTTTCCCTTGCCAGAACACTCCACCAGGACGAAAAGTTTGGGGCTGAAGCGCTCCTTGGCATCTGGCTGCCTTGAGCAACTCGGTCAGCCCATGAAAAAAATCAAGACCAGGCATCACACATCTCAATGCAACCATGACCAAACACTTTCTTCAAAGGATCCAGAGCCTCCTTTCCTCTTGCTTCAAGCATTTGCACCATTCAGCGAGAAGCAGGCCTTTGACACGGACGATATCCTTCCCTTTCCTATGCTGGATCTGGGCAAGGACACGATGGATCCCATGTTTGCCCTATCCGGAGCCATTGCAGCCTGATTCAGCCAATGTGTGTCTTCTCCCATCATGTAATCCAGCAACCAATCGTATCTTTTATCTACTCTTCCAGCTGTACAAACAATCATCGCAGCAGCTCTGCCTTGCTTACTTTAGAAACACATGTGTATAAATTAACAAAATCCGCGCTCTCTATGGACCAACTACCAGCTAGACCCTGCTTCTTGGAGCCTCTGAGGCAGCCCCTCAGGCTTGTTCTGTGGTCCAACCGGCTGCTGAGTAATCGGAGTGACCTCCCTTTTGTACAGATCCAAGCAATGACATCCATGCACTCAGCTCAAACCCATACGCTCACATAGCCAGGGACGTCATGCAACTCAGGGCCTGAACTTCAGAATCGTCAAAATTAATAGTGCTGTTCTCACAGACAAGCTCTTTACTACCAGCAGCTACTGAGTACCAGTAGCTTCTAGCCTAGCTAGATACCGAGCTACTGGAGTCACAAGGATGGATAGAAAGGGGATCCCAAGAAGCAGAAAGAAGCAGACAATTAATGCATCGTGCATCGGGATGATGTTATGCAAGCTGCAAGCACCTCGAAGAAGATCGGAACCTAATAACTGTGTTGTGACGACAAGATGTACTTGTTCCCCTCGAGCGTTATGTTGGTGGACTGGACACTAATGGCTGCATCACCAGGAAATTTTATGAACCCCGAAGAATATTTTCGTCTGGACAATCATAATTCCAATAAATCTTTGAGATCGAAGTGTTCTTTGGCTCCTCTCTTCTGTTTCTGCCCTTTTGTCTGTTCTTCTTGTTCTTCAGCACGGGCTCACTCAGTCAATGCGGTGAAGGAAGATCGGAAGATCGGAGAATAAAGGAATGAAGGAAAGTACCGCGTGGCTGCCCGCATTGGCCGGCACCTCTACCGGTAGCTAGCTAGGACTGAAGAAGGCTCGTACTGCTTTCAGCTCCGGGCTCACATTTATTCTATACATTGCACCACAAGGAGCCATTGCATCAAAACCAAGACATGCATGCACCAGCAAGGATGAATGAAAGGAGAAGCAAAAGCACAACAAGACGAGGATGGAAGCGTTCGAAGCGATTGGTGGATCTGTTTCACTTGGAAGCCCACTCCTCCAGAACGAAAACTTCCATTGAAAGAACACAAGGGCTGAAGCGCTCCTTGGCATTTGGCTGCCTTCAGCAGCTCGGTCATCCCATGAATAAGATCAAGACCAGGTGCTGTTCATCTGAATATAAGCACAACAAAAAACGTTCAAGTGATGATGATCCAGAGCATCCATTCCTCTCCCTTCAAGAATATGCATCATCATGTATTGAGAAGAAGGCCTTCACTAACACGGATATCCCTCCTTTCCCAATTCTGCACCAGTGCCAGGACACGAGGGATCCCACATTTGCCCTGCTCCGAGCCATTGCAGCCTGAGCAATTCAGCCAATTTCGGTCTTCGCCCATCCAAGAATCCAGCAACCAATCGCATCTACAATCCATCTTTTATCTGCTCTTCCAGCCAAACAAGCTGTACAAACGATCATCACAACGCCTCTTTCTTTAGAAATTCATGTATATAAACAACAAAATCCACGCTCTCTATAGACCAGATAACTATTAGACCCTGCTTCTTGTACGCACAGTAGTATCACATGCATCATCAACTTGGTAGTACAGCTTGATGCGACAAATTGGTATGTCTCATTGTGAACTTTGTCCAGCACTATTTACTAGATCCCACCTCTCTTGCGTGTACCAGTTCTGCCTGAACTGATTTTGCCAGGCTGGTAGATGGGCAGTTCAACTCGAACGACCCCTTGAGAAAGTAAAAACTCTTCTGTTACTTGCAGGATCTACCCTGACCCGCTATGAACTAGATTCTCTAGTAGCTAGCTAGGAAAACAATGTCTCCAGCTATGGATTAGAAGGGACTATGGTGTGGATGGGTTTCAGACGGGGAGGGCAGGATGCAAGAGCACGAGCCGAACAACGGAGTGAGCAGAGCAACAGCAAAACCAAAGAAGGAGAGGTTGGCAAAGGGAGGAGGACAGAGTGGATCAAAGGTAGGACTAGCCGAAGAGATCAAGAGCTCCTCCGTCATCCCAACGCCTTGAGATCTTGAGAGCTGGGAGAGCCTCTTAGGCACATTGTAGCTGCTCGAGCGAGGGCAATGCTCAAGCTAACAAGTGGAGTACGATGAATAGCTACTACCAGTACTCTAAGCAGTTCGAAAGCGAGTGTGGTGGAAACAGACCCTGTTCGGTTGTTTGTTTTGTGGAATAGACATGCAAGGTTGGGTGGGTCAGCTGTCGGGCACGGGTTCCTCACGAAGAACTTGTTCTGTTTGCACCGTTGCACTGGACCTTCCAACTTGCTGACCTCCCTGGAGCCTTAATTAATTACATAATTAAATATTTAATTGCAGCTCTATTAATAGTGGAACGAATCCAATGACATCCAAGGAGTGCTGGCACGTGGCCTGCGTCGTCGCAGTCGTCGCTCTTAATTACTCGTAGACCAAGCATTGAGATTCGTTCTCACAGACGTGCTCTATTATTTTAATAATAGCGCACAAAGCTCAAGAGCTCTCTTGTCTCTAGCTGCCGGTAGCTACTAGCTAGTAGCTAATCGATAGATTTCAACAGTTACTCTTGCTGGATCCGAAGAAGCTGTTGCCATGCAGCTCGGTTTGCCATTCCTTGGAGGAACTTCAATTCCTTTATTCCCGGATATCCTCCAGGATTTCCTTAGAGCCAGCATCCTTCCATTTCCACCAAAGTTTTCAGTCAGAATCAACTTGATAACCATGACACAGCCACGTGTAAATGGAATGAAGCGCTCTATGGCAACCGCAGATTTGTGCCAGATGGCGGAAGCAGCAGCATCATCAAGGCAAAAGTCCTTGCAGTGGTTTCAGAAGAGGTTGCCTGCTGGAGACACTTCTGAACTATCGATGATGCTTCCACTTGGTGACTTTTCCAAACTACCACCACAGTTTCAGAAGGGGCGACCTTCTGGAGACTCTTCCAAACTACAAGTGTTTCTTCAGCTACCGAGGACTGTGCAGGGAGTACCAAACCAAAACCCAAGATCCGGTTGAAACTAACTATCATTGGCCTTGTGGCGACGTTGGGACAAGACATACATGTAACCTTCGAATAGACGAGTGTATTCGCTGGGTAGACCAGCACATGAGCTCCGCTGCCAACCTCCCCATCCCTTCATGTGCACGTCCCCTCCTCTTTCAACCGTCCCCTCCTCTTTCAACCACACCACCGCCCAGTTCATATAACCAATCGTTTCAACATCTTTGCACTCCAGCTGGCTAAATCCAAGGTAACGGTACCGGTAGCAGGCGCCAGGAAAGTTGTTGACCTTGTTAAACATGTAATGGGTCTCTCTTTATTTTAATTTACTTGATACGGATGATCAAACAGCCTACTCTCTTCTTTTTGTGCTGTTTCAACCTCGTTGCCGCAGCCCCATGGTAGGCACGAGTGTCGTCGTCGTCGTCGTCGTGGATTCCCTGTTGTTTGAACTAGACCCGCCCTGGCTGTTGTTAGTATCGGATGCAGCAGCTGTGGATGGCCCCGACGAAATCCCACCGGTGAAATGCTCCAGTTCATCAATGGAATTCAGAAATACCGAGTGCAGAAGTAACCGAGTCCAGTCATCAATGCCATTGTCTTGGTTGGTGCGAATGGCTTGTAGCAACAGCTGCAGGGCAAAGGAAACGCCACCAGTACCAGCGTCACCCTCTTGCAAGAATACATCATCACCGTGCTGACCCATAGCCACAAACTCTGCCAGACACGATAGCAATGCTGTCGTCAGGAACCATTTCTCCACCACCAATAGTACCTGGACCAAAATAGGTCCTTGTGGTTTTCGATTATTGTTGTCATTATTATTTGACTTTTGGGGAGTGGTTACAGCGGCATAAGTCTGGAGTGTCTTGACCACTGGTCGGCAGGACAGTGCTTCTGCCATGTTGACGAGAAAGAACCAGTATGGATGGACAAAGGCCGCAAGGAGCGACCCGGCCACGGTCAGCACAAAAATAGCCATGAGAAATGGCATGAGGGATCGACCAGGACTGCCGCCGTCGATGTTGATGACGGTTTCCAGTTGGCACTGGAGAATGTAGGCAGTGGTCAAACAGAGAAAGTTCTGGCCCACGACTTGAATGGTCCCGAGCACGGCGTCGGCAACTTTCAACAGCATCGTCTCGCTCCTATGGGCCAACAGCAAGTGGCACGAGAGCGTTCGGACGAGACCAACGATTGCCAGGAATAGCAAAGCGCGCCGAAATGGCAGCGACAACCTCCCTCCGATGCTGCGAGAGGATGTGTCTGACGGAACTCGTGGAAGCACGGCCACAGCCGCCACTCCCACCATGAAGATCTGGCCTGCTAAAAAGTTGACTTCCTGTCCAACCTTCATCGTTGTTAGTGTCAACTCGATCGAAGAGACCTGTTGTCGTATATGGGAAGAGGAGTTCTTTTGTGTTGGGGTGTCGAGATCCACCCGACAAAGTGGGGGATCCACGACTTGAACTCGAGCGTGGATACGTTGGATGTGCCCCGAGTCGAGTCGTAACAGTTTTGTCCATCTTCGCGTACTTTGTCATTGTGCCTGTGAGGGTTTTCTTTGTCCACCGAGTTGGCATGCCGGGTACCGTAGTTATTAGTGTCAAGGCAACCGGTGCTATGCATACGGTAGGACAGCAGCAAGCTAGCTAGCTAAAACGCAGTCTTTCTATGCATACCATGGTATCATGGTACCTGTAGCTGGGTCCGAACCAGAAAAATGATCCGCAGCGACCTCTGGCTCGTGCACGCACACGACGTACGTGGATATTAGTTTGTCTACGTCCCACCGCAGTCCAAAACTTTGGGTACCGGTACGAGTTGAGGCCTCCTTCTTCAGCGCCATAATCAAATTGTGCGAGAGCTGGCTGATATATCTTCCATGGCTTTCATGAACTCTGCTGTCCGCGACGAACCCCGTATCACTTGTGGTCACCCAGCTATGGCTCCGATTGACTCTGCTGATTCTTCCCATGCTCCTACTCCCTCCGATCCCTTCGTCCAAGACCAAGGTGATCGACTGGTTCGAGGTTTCTGGCATTGAGGTACCAATTGTAGCTTTGATGTTTCCCTCGTAGATGTCGAGTCCCCTGGTCGTCGCGACCGCGGTGTCACTGCTGAACAGGCCCTTGTTAAGCGGGAGAAGCAGAAGAAGACGAAGTACCAGGCCAAATGCAATGCACAACGCCGGCACTTCACCCCCTTTGTTGTTTCTGCTGATGGCCTCTTTGCTGCCGAAGCTACTGCTGTTCTGCAATGGCTTTCCCAGCTGTTGGCTCACAAGTGGTCCAAGCCCTACTCTGTGGTCCGTTCTTTTGTCTCTGCCAGGTTGAGCATAGCGCTCTCCCGGGCAGCTACCATGTGCTTACGAGGCTCCCGTATTCCAGTTAAAAAGCTTTCCCGGCGCTGGGATGACAGTGGTGCCCTCGATCTCTTCCGCTAGTCTTCCCCCCTTGATCCTTCTTGCCCCCCACCATGCCTTCCCTCCCTCTTTGGTTTTGCTGCTGCTCTGCTCACTCGATTGATTGATCGGCCCGCGTTTGTGCATTCTGCTCCCTGCCCTGATACACCCCCCCCTTCCCATAGTTCACCCCCCCGCCCATATCACTCTCTAAGCCATACCGGTACAGTAGTAACACATCGTAGTTCTCTGAACAGTACTACTAGCTAGCAGAACTGTGCCAGTCATTCACCAAATTTTATTCTTTTAACACGCGAACTCCATTGATCTCCACAAGCTCACAAGCACCAGAGAGATAGTAGAGCCCGAGGTCATCATGGAACAAAACAATGAAGATCAGGCTCCCAGCAGAGCATCGTCCCGAGCTAATCTCCCGGAGGAGGATGCTCAGCCAAGAGCGACCGGTATGCCTCCGATGCGTGCAGAAATGGTAGCAGCGGATGCGGCTGTGAGGCAAAAAGAAGGGGTTTTGCGGGTCTCTTCGGGCGTTCGTCCTTTGCCAGAAGAGCTCAAAGAATTAATGATGCAAGCTGGCACTATTCATGATACCACCAATATTGCAGTGGGTCAAGAATTGACTTCGGCTCATGATACCAACGCTCCTCCTCAGTTGCGAGTGGTGTCTCCGGAAGCCACCACCACTGGACCAGTTACTACTACCGGTACCGGTACTACAATAGGTACAAGTGGTGACGACATTTCCAAGAATTTAAAAATTGCCGATAAGGTTGCTGTTGGAGTGCAAAATTTGCAACCAGCTGTCGACATGACCACACTGTACCGAGACAATCAGCATCGTCGTCGACAGCAAGCTTTCCCGGGAGCCTACAATGTTGCTGGATTACAGCCTGGGAATGCAAACCCCAATCGAGATGCAGCAGAACCAAATGCTTCCCCAGATTCACCCACTCATGATAATAATAATAATCAAGGCTTGGCGGTGGCACAACCAGTAGCAGATGATGACCTGGAAGATGCCCGTCCAGTACTGCCAGAAAATGAAGCCGCTCGACTGGCCAAACGCAAGCAGACAAACTTTATGATCACCATTGGAAGTTTGTGTGCCATTGCAGTGGTTGTCTTTTTGATAATCTTCTTTGTAGTGGAGGGTGAAAAGGATAAAAGCCCAACCATTGTTGTCCAGGCCCCAGCAGCAGAAGAAAGCAACAGCACCGCATTTGGAAACTCGACATTGGAATCCATCCATCGCACCCCACCACAAATCTTGATTGAATTATTGCCTTCTGAGACCCTCCCTTATCTGGACTCCAGTGGAAGTGCACAGGCAAGGGCATTCCAATGGGTCACAGAGGATCCCCAATTTGACACATATTCAGAGAAGCGTTTGCAGCAACGGTTTGCCTTGGCGACATTCTTCTACAGCACTGGTGGAGATGGAGATGGTTGGGGCAGCAAGACAAACTGGCTCAATGCATCCGTACATGAATGTCACTGGGACTACTTCATGCCAGACAACCGGCACTATCAAAATCAACCTGGAATTCGTCACTATGACTACCAGTACATTGATGGCCCTTGTGTGCCTAGCAACGAAAGCATGGTAGCAAACAACTACAGCGTTGCTACAGATGTGGCGTTTCATGATGACTACTTGTATCTTGCCTTGGTTGGACAAGAGCTGCGTGGTGAGATCCCGCCAGAGATCACCATGTTGACTTCACTTCTCATGATCCAGTTGCAAGACACTGCCATGGAGGGGCATATTCCCACCATTCTAACCAATCTCACGGGACTGCGTGAGCTGCACCTTTACCGCAGTGCCTACACGGGCACTATTCCAAGCCAGTTGGCGTTGTTGACAGATTTGAGTTTGCTCACCATTGGAGGGAATGAGGGAATTCAAGGGTCCATGCCAAGTGAGATTGGTTTGCTGTCAGACCTTGAAACACTCATGATTGTAGAATCGAATGTGACAGGAACGATTCCAATTGAATATACAGGCCTCCATCCTCTCAATTTCATGGTCTATCAAAATCAACTCACAGGAACCATACACACAGAATTTGGGCTGTTCTCAAGAGTTGAATGGTTCATGATATCAGAGAATCAACTTGTAAGTGCATCTTTGTTTNCTCCATGGGCATGTGTACTTTGCAGAATTCAACAATTCCAACTGAGCTTGGATTGATGGAAAATGTGAAAACACTTTATGCCTATATGCTGAACTTGATTGGCACCATCCCAAGTGAACTGGGCTTGTTGAAAAGCATAAAACAGATCTATATTGACATTAATGCATTGACTGGAACGTGAGTATACCCTCAGACTTATGAACAGAGCCATCATTTGCTCAGTTTCGGCTAAACTCGGCGCTTTGCTTCTCGCTCTTCAGGATACCCACTGAACTTGGCCTCCCTAATGAAACCTTCTGGAGGATTGCCGTGGGAGACAATCTTCTTGTACGTACAACTTCTCCGGACAGGCCTTTGGTTTGGATTGAACATTTTCTTCTGACAAAACCCAATGTCTCTGTTTGCAGACTGGCACAATTCCTAGTGAGCTTGGACTCCTCACTGAATGTCACAATTTGCAAGCAGCTAGGAATTTTCTCACTGGTGCCATTCCCAGAGAAGTTGCTGCCATGCCGGCTATGGAGTACTTTTCCCTCCAGGACAACCAGTTTTCTGGAACCCTTCCCAGTGAATTGTTTTACAATGGTAGCAAGATGTACCGCTTCTGGTTAGAGAACAATGAAATTACTGGAAGCATCCCTGAAGAGATTGGCTATTGGAGTAGCCTGTGGAGAATGCGAGTGGATGGAAATCGAATGACTGGATCACTTCCATCTGAGATTGGCTCCCTAGCAAAATCGCTTGTCCGGCTCAATGTTGGTTCGAATCAGTTCTCTGGAAAGATCCCATCTGAGATTGGGAATCTGCTCAAGCTCAAAGAGTTCTCTGCTGGCGACAATGGCTTGACAGGCACTCTTCCTGCTGAGCTAGCCTTATTGGTGACAGAAGGAAAATTGAAAGTCTTGAACTTGACCAGCAATGAGGGTCTCTTGGGAGCCATCCCCAATGACTTTTGTTTGTTGATTGCTGACCCTGCTTTGAACAATGTTCTGGAGTTTGATTGTGGTGCTCTTTGTGGGTGCCATTGCTCTTGTGATAATGTGTCATCGTTTGCCTTGTATGGTGAGAATGGAACTTTCTTGGCGGATATGAAGGGAGGTTGGGTCTAACAAGCAAGAGTGGAGTTGGAGTTCCTACTGTTAATTCTTAGTGGAGTTGGAGTTCCAACTGTCCGCGTCTATAATCTATCTCCATAAGTTTTGAATAACATTGCTTGCAATAGATTATTTATTCGCTATGAACAAACAGTAACACAGCCGGCATTCCTCTCAGCCGTTCCTCTTTGATTCATGGAGCCTTCCACGTTGCGCCAGCACGAGCTCTCATCTGCGGTGCGACTGAAAACGACATCAGGTCGAGCTGAGTTTTTCGGGGGCTCACGGACTAGTCAGCTATAATGGGGAAGAAGACTACTCGACATTGAGAACGCCCCGCTTGATACAGTCGCTCACAAAGGGCAAGCAAAGTCAGAAGAAAGCAATCATCACATCGAGCTACAATGATTCAAGACAAGGCAATTCTCATCACCGGCGGAACCCGGGGCATCGGAATGCATCTGGGTGAAGGAATGCTTGCAGAGGGGCGCGAAGCGCGTCATCGCCACTGGTCGCTCCATTGCGTCCACGGATAAGCACAAAAGGATATCGGGAATGACGACCGTGTCATCTGGGTGGTTTGTGACCATAGCGTTGCCTCCGATCGAAAGCAACTGGCGGACAAGCTCTCTTCACTTCCCTTGGATGGCATGCTCCACAACGCTGGCATTACCGCAAAGCGCGACCTCATGAGTGACGACGAGCCATCCATTTCCGAGGAGGATGAAATGACAGTCAACTTTATTGCTCCCGTTGAGTTGACAAGTCATCTCCTGGGTGTCCTCTCCCAACGAGGACCCGACGGCGCCTTTGTCTGCTTTGTCACTTCTGGATTGGCGTTGACTCCCAAGAGAGCTTCACCGATTTACTTGGTCAGCAAGGCGGCTCTTCGGTCCTACACCAAGTTGCTACGAGCACTGCTGAAAGCCACCCGGCCTTCCGTCAAGGTGATGGAAGCCTTGCCACCAGCAGTGGCTACGGAAATGACAGCCGGGTTGGATAAGGGAGACAATATGATGAGTCCAGAGGCCAGCGCCAAAAGCATCGTTCAAGGAATCGATGCAGGGAAACTCGATAATTACATCGAGAAGACCTACTGGTTCAGATGGATAGATTGCCCCGGCAATTGGAGAATCCATGATAATCGACAAGCCTTGAATGACTAGATACGAGTGTACGGGGCAAGAGGCGTGTCCTTTCTAGCTAATTGTCACAGTCTGATTATTGTTAGAGCGATGTCCTTGTGAAGCTTCATTGGATACGGTGTAGTACCGTCGTAGAGATTCAAGATCGATCGTCGTTATGCATTATTCGAATTTCATTTTCAATAGTGAGGATTCAGTAGCTGATCGTCACCCAGGCTTCCTTCCCCGATCCCTTTTTGTGAGTATCCCACCCATGTTCCAGGTTCTTACCCAACAAAAGAGGATCCTTGGAGGCGGCGCTCCAATTCATTGGGGTTGCCTGCTAGTTGTGAATCAATATTGGCCAGCTCCGCACGAAGCGAGCCAATGTCGGCGTCACTCAACATCAAACTTTGGTCGTAATCGTTGTCGCTGTTGGAACTCTGCGAGAGTCTCGTCGCACCAGGGGGGGATCCGTCACTCAAGTTAAAGCTAAAGTTGAGCTCATTCTCCATGGCTTCCAGCCTTCCAATGCTCGAAAGTCTCAAGTCATCCTCGTCCGTCACCCTTGGATTGTTTGTTGTTGATGATTTGAACACCTCAGGTTCACTGGTGCGTGGATTCTCACCTTGACGGTCTCCGCTGTCATCGAGTCCGTCCGAGTAGCTCGTTTCTTCTTCTTCGTCTTCTTGGTTGTCGATAGCTGAATCGTTACTATTGGAACCATCCAACTCCGGCCAGACCTTGTCACTCTCGTCGCTCATAAGAGTACTATCACCCGCACTACTGTCACGATGGTTCTCACTTGCTTCCATTGCAAACCCACTGTGAGAATTCTGAACGCCATCGACGAAAGCAAAGCAAAGATGCACAAATGAGCCCGTGACCTTACCTATCCTCCATTTCAACCGTCTCGTGCCGTTCGGATGGGTCCTCCGAGATTTCAACATCTTGTGCTGGTTCGTAGTCACCCGTTTCTTCCGCCATGCGCTCGACCAAGGACTATGCGAGAAAGAAAGGCTGGGTAAGCGCGACATGGACCGATACGGCTTTCTTCCGTTTCGAGCAAAACTCATCGTACCATTTGTTCGAGCATTGCAATCAAGGCCCTTTCGCGTCCCTTGAACTGTGTCATCATCCTACAATTCATTTTATTTAAAATTGAGCACAGGGCAGTCAATAAAAGGCATGCATACAAGATGAATATCGTGTGAGAGATTGACGGCGAAGGAGAAACACAAGAAATCCCTCCGTTTATTGTGACGCACCTATCAATGTTGTCCAGCTCTTCGGGACAGTTTTCTATATCGTCGTCGTCGAAAGGAGGTAAAGAGGCATGTGTCAGAATGCATTTATTTCGATCGATACACCAAAACAAAGAAAACCACTGACAAGAGTTTAGCAACCACCTACCTTGTACCAGTTCTTCGACTCGTCGTCGATAGTGTTCTTCGGCTTCGTCAGACACGCTGCAGTCGTCATCATCACTCGGAGGATCATCATTATTATCGTAGGGAGCCTCGGGAGCGTTTTGACTATCATTATTCGGGTCGTCATTGTCGGTGCTCTTTTCCTGCAAATCGTCGCCGCCGCCTGCTGGCGTGGTTCGTTTGAGGTAGCAATAAATGGCCAATAGAATGCACACCACGGCCGCCGTCACGGAAAGACAAATAATGAGAATCAACATGATGGTATCCATACCACCACCTTCTTCTTCTTCTGACGGTGGAGTGGTGGATTCCTCCTCGCGTGGGGTCGGATCCAAGGGGGGTGGTGGTATGACTGGTTCCGAAGCTCCTTGTACTTGGAATATGGAATTGGGATCGACCTTGTCGAGTTCTTGCTGTAATATTCCTTGATCAATTTGCGATTGGGTTTCTGCCACGACCGTGTCATAGACTAATACCGGTGGATCTAATGTTTGGCCATCGAGACTGACATTGTACTGTGCAAATGCCGTGAGACACACGTGACCATCGGTTGCAGTGCAATCCTCCGCATTATTGGTGGTACGCAGACTGGTTATGGTGGCCGTATCGGGATCGTACCCCAGTGTTTGCAATTGTCGTCGCCGACGGAGCCGTCGGGCAGTGGCATTATAGTTGCCCATGGTGACGACGACATCTTCTGCCACTTTGGCAAATGCCATGGTGAGAGTCTGGATTTGATCCGGTGGCGCCAAGGATAGCACTTCTCCAGTTGTGTTGGTTGTGTTGGAATTCCAGTCATCTTGTGGTGTGGAAACCACAAAGGAAGAATAGATTTTGATAGTTGTAGTGGCGATTGTGGTGGTGCTATTGTTGTTGTTGGTTGTGTTATTGCTGTTGTTGGGTGTTGTGGTTGTCACTGTGGACGAGCTGGTGGGGGAGGCCGTGGTGGCTAGGGTGGGGCTATTGGTAGTCGTGTTGTTGGAGGTAATACTTGTGCTCGTGGGTGATGCCGTGACTGTATCATTGTTGCTTATTGCTACTGGAGGACTGCTTGAGTTCGTGCTCGTGCTGCCAGTGGATGGAAGCAATGTGGGTGTTTCTGTATCATTCGTGGTGATGATACCAGCACTACTATCGGTAGAGGTGGGAACATTGGTTATTGTGGGAGTAATGGGAGTCAGTGTAGGTTGTTGTGTAGGTTGTTGTGTGGAGGGTGATATGGATGGAGGATTGGTTTCTCCCACAGAGGGAGTATCAGAAGGAGATAAAGTTACTTGAGTAGGTAAAATGGAAGGAACAGTGGAGACAGAAGGAGCCATGGAGGGCATGGTGGTACCAGTACCAGTACTGGTAGAATCAGTATCGTCGATGGTAACGACGTCATCGTCATCCAGCATGGTAGTGTTGCTGTTGTTGGTGTCAGATGTGGAGTTGGCAGCTTCTGCTTCAGCTCCTACTTCTGCACTGGTTCTCATGGGACCACCACCACCAGATTGCTGGACTCCATCCAATTTGGCGTTCTCTCGGAACGCGGGATCAAGAAATCCTCGTGCCATACTGGTACTACCTGTACTCATACTTGTACCTGTACTAAAGATATTGCTGTGGAGTTGTCGTCGTCGTCGTTGTCGTAACCTCTGCTGTTGATGTCTCGTGTGGGCTTGCTGTTGTGGTTGTTGTTGTTGGGCTAGTGCCACTGCATTCGGAACCACAGCTACTGCCACTGCCACTGCCACTGCCACTGCTACCCATAGCGCAGCATACTGAGACTGCAAATGCCGTCTCTTTCGTATTCTAGATGATGGATAACACTCATTATTTGTTGTCATGGTAGAATGATTGACTGATTGGAGTGAGTAGATAAGTCTACCCAATCACTTGGTCTCTGTTGTTCCCAGGGTTGCTTGGCCAGTTTGGATGGCAGTTCGGATGGCACTGAACTCTGGGGTACCGGTACCGGTAGCTGGCTAGCTCTAGAGTACTGTATACCCAGCTTTGCCTTCTTTGCCTTCCTCTACGCTGCTCTTTGTTGGTTGGTTGGATGTATCTATGTGACAATAATAAGGAAGTTTATTTCGTCCGCTGTGGCCAAAGGGACATGGCCGCCATTGTCGAAAGTTTTGGTGAGGCTCATCAGGCTTCTGTATAGTCTTTCACAGGACCACTTTCGCAGGTCACGATGACTCCAAGACCAACAGCCTGTTGGCTTATTAATGTCACCTGCGATTGACAGCTTGACTGGTTTACAATTGTTTTAAAGCCACGGACGCAAACGGCTCGTCCTTTGGGCTTTGGGTGATCGTAGCCCAGTCTGGGATACTCCATGTCCGATACTAGTACCCAAAGTTCTACTACCGGTACCGCACACCAAGGGCATCCACGCAACACCCAGATATCCAGACGGGCTACTCTAGCTAGCTAGCTGTGGCTAAAAAGTACTCCAGAGCAGATTCAAGTATGTACGGTAGATAGCAAAAGGTGAGTGTGGAGTAATAGTCATTTCTGGCTTCTTGAAGCGCTGAAGCGAAGGGCAACCCCTCAAAATATCAACGACCAAAACAGTGCAACAAGCAGTCACCAACTTGAACTGCGACTGGAACTGCAATACATGTACATGATGTACTGTATGGTACCGGTGCTGCTGCGATGTTAGAGGGAGCCTTTGGTAGAACTGTAGTCTACCGGTAGCTACCTTTTTGTCGAGTGGTGGATGCCCGACAGCAGCGAGGCAATGGCTCTGCAATGCCAAGCTAGCATCTCTTCAGCCCGGCCAACCACCAAGGACGAGTACCGGTAGGGTAGGCAGCCTTCTATGCTACAGGCTCCTGGCGGATACAAAAGCTTTCTGTTTACTACGGTACCAGTAGCTAACTACGGTAGAGGGTTAAGTTAGAGGAAGGGAGCGTAATGGATGTAGAGTCCTAGCTTATTCATGCAGTTTAGTTAGTTAGTTATTTTCAGAGGAGATTTGTTGGAGTTTAGAGGAAGGAAGTTCGTTTATTGCTTGGAAGTTTTGTGTTCTAGCTTTTTTCTCTCCTGTATGCATGCTGATTGTATGATCATGACGACGACAGGGCCACCATGGCATCACCATGAGCAATCATTTGGGCCAATCGAACGGCCGGACGAGCCAATTTTTGGTAATGCCGACTCAGAGCCGTGGCTCGATAATCGGGAGAAAATTGGTGTGCACGCTGCAATAAAACGTGTTGGGACTGCAAAAAGGTGCGAATGACTTGTTTGCGGCGTTGACGGACACATGCCACCGCTTCCTTTTCCAAGCCACGGGCAGTACTCGACGAGACAAAGGAAATGGCGTCTTTAATGGCGACACTTGTAGTACTTGTTGTAGTAGAATGACAGGCCATGCCAAGAAGCTGTGTGATTTGATGCACATAGTAATCACTGCTGCGATGATTGTGGAGGACGTGGGCTTCGCGATGACGAATCTTGGACAATTCTTGGGCAGAAAACCAGAGAGTGTCTGTATCATGGTGCGTGCGGTCTACAACCTCGGTGGTGTTTTGCGCCATGTCAAAGCGGACCGATTTCTTTTGCTTGCTGCATGTTGTACTGGTAGTACATGTAGTAGTACGAGCCCGTTTGTTGCTGGAACGGAACATGATGGGACAGCAAATAGCGGACGAACTGCGTTTTCGTGAAATCATGCATTGTGGCTTGTTGTTCATCATGGATACATCAGCCAAGGGCAAGCGATGATGAGCAGTTGGAATGGATGTCATCAGGATCTGAGTTGCCATTTTGGTTTGGTTTTGCTTGCTTTTGAATTACTGAATAAAATATATATGAGTTGAGTTGTCCAAAAAAGTGAGTGGCACTTGGCAATGTTGTTGTGGTTGCCAATGAGATAGATGATTGAAATGTTGTGAGCCCAATTTTCGTCCTTCTCGAATGTCATTCATTTCATGTGGGTGACAGTTCCTCTCGCTTGCTGGTGATGGATGGATCATTTCAACGGCTCGTGCTCGGTACCACTTTTGTGGACGTTTACTTAGACTACTTATTAGTTACGGATGACTGTCACTCCTTGCTTCTTTGTCTTTCAAAGAGACACTCCGATCGGCCGTGGGGAAGCAACACTCCGAAAGTCTTTTGACATATTCCACTCCGAATTTGTCTTAAAAAACTCTTTGAAACAGGGCAACCTTACGCGAAATCGCGGTTTCAAACGATCAAATTAAATGGGGTTCCGCGTATTTTGGCGGCTTTTTGGTTCGTTCTTATCATTCGTGGTGGTCTGACTGTCAGCTGACTGTCTCATGGGACTCGATGACCCAGCGGGACATCCATCTTCGAGTCAAATCACGATTCTTCTGGGAGTCAACTAATTGCGGGAGTGACAGTCGAGTCAGGTTCACAAGATCGCAGCTGCTTTCTTGATTTTTGGTAAGATCCGGCTGCAGAATGGAAGACAGAAACCTCTTCCAATCTGGCCAACTTGCACGCGGCTAAACTACCCACTCGGGCCTTTAGGTAGCTATCTATCATAGCTGTAAAGGTCGGTGCCACAGTTGCCGCTACGAGATGAGCCTTCTGTGTTCTGTGGATCTAGCTAGGTGGAAAGCTGGCAGCAACCTAATGGCATAGACATAGGCTAATAGGCTCTGTCATGAGCCAGCATGGTAGCAGTAGCCAGTGGGGTTGGGGCTCATTTCACCAGTCCTGCCTGCCATATCCTCTGCACCTACCCACAGTACCGTACCTAACGTATCTTCTGGGTTGAGTTTGCTTGCTTCGGTAGTACCGCCGGCAGCACCGGTTGGCTGACCGAGCGACTGGTTTGAAGGAAGGTGCGGATGGCAGTCGGGGTACTGGCACGCAACCAACCTGCTTCCGACACGCTTCTGGTAGTCTACTGCTGCTGCAGCGTAGTATGTAAGTCGCTCTCAGGCTGGGGGTCACAGAGGACCTTGGTTGCATCCCTTCTTCCCCGACCGGCTAAGTAAACTACAACTACTACAGTCTGTACTACTAGCTAGCCACTAGCTAGCTAGCTACTAGTAGTAGCTCTGTCATGGTGGTACTACCTTGTGGAGTACCTTGTGTGACCTGGCTTCTATGGTACGGTGTCTGTACGGTATCTTTTGAGGGGCACGCAAAGAAAGATTTCCACGCCACTCTGACTGGGTAAACACGACTGCTGGTTTTGTAATACTGTAGCGCTTCAAGTTCGAGTTTGTCTTTGTTGTTTGGGTTGAAAAGGAACGGGAGGTTGAAGGTTCCTATTGCACCAGTTCAACAACAACCAAATAACCACCACATCTTCATGTAGCCTTGCTCAGTAGTCTACTAGGCAGCAAGTAATAGGAGTCTGTGTTTTGGCTGATTGAATCATTCGTCTAGCTAGTCAGTAGAGGTCGTGGTGGCATTCGTCCGTTTGGCAAGCAAGCAAGTCCTGCATCTACAGTGGTATTCTAAAGTAGTCAACCGTAGCTGCCAAACTAATAACTGTAGTAGCGCCACGGTGGTAGGTAGTGGCCATGGCAAGCAGTTTTAGTTGTCGGTTCGTCGCGGCTATAATACGCGGAAAGAACATTGGCTATGTATGTATCAATGTGTGCCTATAACCACGTTTGAGCGATGGGTGGGCTACCGTACCTGATCAGATTACTCAGGAGCTGGTTGGTTGGTTGGTTGGTGTGCTTGGCTTGGCTTGGCCCAACCCCCGATGCAAGAAAGGATCTTTGCTTGCTTGCTGCTGCTGGCTCTGGATTCTTGGTCTCGCCAAGAGCTCCCGTTCTATGATTGTTGGGTTCGTGCTAGCTAGCTAGGTGGCCAGCCAGCCAGTTGGAGCCGCAGTCGGGGCAAAAGATCGCCAACCGAGAGCAGATCGGGGTGTCGCTCGCCTCTACGCAGGTTCATCATCTATTGCGTGTGCGTGTTGACATGCATCTAATCTAATGATGTAGCGTACATGCAGTGGGTCCGTCTAATGATGTAGTGTAGTGTACATGTAGTATGGTTGTGTTGATACTTTTTGCCTTTATACTGTACATTTAGGTTTCAAAATTAGCATGGGAAGAGGGAGGGAATAGGAAGGTTGTATCTTTAGCATGATGATGAGTGTTGTTTACATTGTTGAGGCAACGACCTGTGCGTCTCCTTGTGCCAATAACCGTGCAAACCGCGAGGCGGGAAGCGCCAGTTTGCGATAGTGCGACGCCAAAATCTCGGCGCCCTTATCACTACTACAAGTAGTAGTTGATTGCTGTTGTTTGTTCCATGCGACCAGCGCCTTTTGACTGGTGAGAACATTTTGGACAATGTGTTTTTTGCGGAGTCGAAAGCAGGGTGTCATTTCCCGTTCCAATCCTCGCAGTGGACTATCGGCCAATTCAGTGATGGAGTGAGTGTCTTGCTCCATTTTCCCGCAAGCGGTGCCCAAGACACGAAACAAGTGTTGTTTGTAGTCTTCTTCTTGGCTAGAAGTGGAATTGTTGTAGAAACGAATCCAATGAGCGTCGCAACGTCGCGTGTGATGAAACTCTTCGGTGGAATACCAGACCGAAGGAGCATCCATTTCGGAAACACGAGGGACAATGTGGATGGTTTCGTGGGGAGGAATTGAATCGTCGTCGTCAAAGACGGCAAAGTGAACGCGCTTGCTCATCATCTTTCGGCGTCTCTTGTTGCTAGTACTGCTAGAGCATGGGCTGTCTTCCATGGCTCTCTTGGTTGTCATTGTCATTGTGATTGGGGTAATAAGTGGTCTTCTTGTGGATGATGTTGTGATAGAAGTTGTCTCGAGGTTCATAGTTACTGCCATTATGGTTGTTTGGATTTGTATGATAGCGTGTTTGGCTTTCTACAGAATAAGATTGATTGGTTTTATGGATGACAACTCGTTCGTGTGTCTGTATTGTGCCGATGCATTCAAAGTGGCTCGCTGACTTGACTGACTGACTGACTGATCGATTGAGTTGGAGTTGTTTTGTTGCTGTTTTGTGAGCGGATGGTTGTTATGTTGTGAACAGATAGATAGATGTCACATACATTCGGATCAGTGACAGAGGTCGGATGAGTCCACTCTCAAGAACTTCCGTGAAACGTGCTACTCGGGCCCAAGCAAGCTGCGGCCAAGTGGAGTCGTTGGAACATCTATCTATCTTTCGAAGAACGTGGGAGTGGTCATCATCACCGCATCGATCGAAATCCAAATAAATAATCTGGAATCCACATTATTTATTTGAAATCCACATTATTTATTTGGAATCCACATTATTTATTTGGATTCCACATTATTTATTTGGATTTCGGGAATAGCACCTCAACCGCCAAAGAACTCGATCGATGTGTGTAGAAGTTGTACCAGTTCCTACAGAGTGGGTACAGTAGGAGAGAAGCCCCACTTCGATCGAGCACATGCAGGACTTGGTGCACACAAAGTCCTCATTCGAACCATGTGTCATCGCAGATGAGATCCCTTCTCAATCTTGCCAACACGTTCGTACCGGTACACACGCCAATTATTCGTACGAAAGCCCCAAGATCCAATCCACAAGTAAGATCCAACAGCTACACCGAGTAAAGCCCCAAGGTGTTTTGGTCGCTCCTAAAATGATCGGCCTCTATTTTAGCTGCCTCCTATTTTGGCCAGTCTTTAGATCATCTCCCATTCGCGCAGGGTGCGCGAAATATCCCGTGATATTTTGGGTGGTGGATATAGGGTTACCATTCGTGGACTTATGAGGCGCGCCATTTTAGCCAGCCCACCTGATTCAGGCGGACTGGTAGCTTCTGTTGCCAGCAAAAAAGCAAGCCGATCACCCCAGGACGCTCCAATGATGGATTTCACCGTACCGTAGAGTACCACCGTAGAGTAACTCGAAATAATACAATAGAACGAAAGACCCACACCACACCACAACAACACAACCACAACAAGACCATGCCAAGGCATAGGACTGCTCCGGCACCAGCCACCGCCGCAGCAGCGGCGGCGCAGGCCGCCATGAACCCACCGCTTGTTGCTGCACGAGCTACTGGAGGAATGCCATTGGCGACGGTGCATGAAACTATTGCAACTACTAGGATGAGAGACTTTGTGAATGATGCAAGACAACGCATCATCCCAGACAACACCAAGTGTGCCTACAATCCCAAGATACAGGAGTTTGAAAGCTTCTGTGATCTCAACTACTCAGCCAGCCCATTCAAGCAGAACATCAGCTATGAAAAGGTTCTTAGGTTTATGTTCTACCAGGCCTTCAGAGAGCAGAAGAGCAGAGGTGGCAACAAAGCAAGGAGGCAAAACGGCGCCAAGTTTGACCAGGAAGATTACCAGAAGGTTTGTGGAGTCTTCTTTGACACTGCGAATCCACAGCTACAGTATCCCACACCCAAGAAACCTCTCAGTTTGCAGAGTTTCAATCAATACAAGACAGTAATGCGCAACATTCACACAGATCAGGTTGGACGCAATGTCTGTAATCTTGCGTGGGAGTTCATCTGGACACAGGACCTCAAGAACTTGGCCAATCATGTGAAAGAAAGGGCACCTGCCCTGAAGAAAGCGCAGTATGCCGAGAAGATGGACGGTACATTTGCCCCATACCAGATTGTGGACAAGTATCCGGAGCTGGAGCAACGATTCTGGAATGACAGTCACTGCACCGCACACCGGTCACTATCGACCTACTTACGGCACAGGGCTTGTTTGCTGTATCTTACCTGTGGCATATTGCGTGGTGAATCAATCTACAAGGCAGACGTATCAGACTTTTTTGGACTTAGGCCCCCAAAGAAAGATATTGATGTACACGCAATGTTCCTGATGGTGATGCAAATTGCCCAAGGCAAGACGACACAGGGAAAGATGCAATATGGACGTGCTACCCGTCACAAAGATGTACGCCTTTGCTGCATTGGGGCTATTTCGTTCTACATGATGTTTCGCATCTATGTCACCAACGAATTCCAGAGCATGACCGTGGAGGATTGGATGAACAACGAGACCTGGTTTGACATCAAATTTCTAGTGGACGTCTACAGCAATGACAAGACCAAGGAAATGAGCAATGACAGCTACACCGACCACATCAAGAAGGTTCTGAAAGATCTTAGGTTGCCCTGGAACAAGCAGCTGCATCTTGGGCGCAATCTTGGCACAAAGCTCCTCAACCTCTTAGAAGTTTGTGCAGAAGAAGTCAGGCAGATGGGTCAGTGGGAGCAAAAGGTGTATGATACAAGCTACAGCTCCAAACTTCCAATGAATGCAATGAGAAACATGGCCGGCTTCAATTCTTGCAACGGCATGTACTACAATCTACGAACGACAGTGATGCCGTCACGAGAACTCTGCGAGTTGCTACCACTTGGCTTTTCCTTTGGAATGCTAGAAGAACTCCACGACGAGGACCCAGAGTGCGAGAAAGCAACCGCATTGGAGACTCTACGTTTTTTTCAGGACCTCTGTATTGTGTTTTTACAGGATGCTGCAGCCATGCTTGTGCTGCACGACGATCGCAATGGACACCCAATTTTCGAAGAGTTGCCAGTTTTCAACTCGGAACTTTTTAAGGTCAGTATACCGTGGCTTTCGTCCACTGGCTTTGTTGTCTGCTGCTCACCGGTGCTTTATTTACCACACTTTACAGGACTACTTAGAACAAATGAAATTGACACTAAGCAACCGTAGCAACAACAATCCGATGGAGGCCGACTTGGAGAAAGTACTCCCGGGCGTTAACCAAAGGCTTGCTGCTAACCATGACGCTGTGTTCAACTTGGGAGCTAAGGTGGACCAATTGAATGACACAGTGGGGAATGGTTTTCTTAGGCTCCAACAAGGGCAGCTGCAACAGATGCTAGCCCAGCAAGCACTCGGCAACACTCTAATTGAAGCTGGCACGAAAATGGTAGTGGAGAGTACTACAGAAGCTACTACCGAGGACGACAACGAAGAAGACGCCTTCTTTTCCACTGACGATGTAGAAGAGCTTTTGGAGGAAGGTCGATCCCAGGAACAGGGTTCTCCAATGGCTGTGGAACAAAATGGAACAGCGGGATCCCCACCAGACCTAGTGGCCGAATCGATCCCACTTATTGTTGATGGTGCTCCACCACCAACCGGGCCTGGAGATCACCGGAACTTCCGCATGCAACAGCGACATTCCTGCTTGGCGGACGTTTGGGACGAATGGTTTGGCCTCAACACTTATGCCGACGAATACGGTGGAATTGCAGGCCGGAATACAGCCCATGCCACTAAGTGGAGGAAACATCTGCCCCGCGACCTCTACTCATACACCAACCGACTGATCAAGGGCATTAGCGAGTATGCAAAAAAAGAGAAGATGCAGCCGATTGCAGTTGTCGCCGAATGGGAGGCTCTATTTCAAGAAGCCAAACTTTCTGTCGGCAACTTGGTAAAAGCTTTGCAGCGATTGAACTACATCAAGGTGGGTAAACCACGAGGCAAATCGAAACCAACGACAGCAACGGAGCTTTCGCAGTGAAGACAACAGCAACAACAACAACAACGATGGTAGGAGAGTAGGACAGTAGGAATAACAAAAAAGTAGTCAATTATTTTAAATTACTCTACTCTAAAAACCACTAGGGAGATCGCTGTCATGGAGGAAATCCTCGATCTGCTGGACACGGCTCTCCAATTGGAGAACACGGTTGCGAAGGGCATTATTCTCCTGGCGCAACTGGGAGTTCTCAAGTCCACTTGCCCCCACACGGTAGGGAGCCACCACGTACTCTCTCTGAGGGCGCCAGGCACCGAGACCCGCAATCTCATCCATGCCGCTTTCACTTGGCCCTTCGAAAATCTCGCGAATCGAAGACCACTTGACCCGGACTTTCCTGCCATCAAGAAGAAGCAGCCCACAGAACAAGGGCCCCTTGCTTTCCAGGAAGGTAGCTACCTGTAGGCGGTGGGCTCCGGTATGAATCCAGACACTCTGGAAGCTCGTGTAATCCTTCTTTACCATACCAGTCGTTGCTTTGGCTCAATTTGTGAGCAGTAAATCCATAAACTAGCTTAATTGTACACAGCACTTTCTAGCATACAGAAACAGTACTATCGCTGGACACTTTCGCACCAATGCGGTAAGTCGGCCTGTCGCCATAGGTGGCATGCATACTCGTTCCCCCTCTTAAGGCTTCCGTTACGGTACTCCGAAGCATGACTCGGTGTCAAACGTGACCTTCAATGCGAACCTCTAGTGCGTCACTCGTGACTTGGTTGTTGTCTTCGCAGAAATAGAATCGCCTGCCATCACTGTCGTGCTGGTGCAAATAGAAGAGTGGGACTGTCCACCCTGCCCGCTGACTGGTTCATTTGCCGGTCATCGGTGCACCTCTGCTCCAGTAGGGGTGCAACGCAATACTGCGCAGCACCAGTAGAGGTACGCATGGAAAAGCCCATATTGGCTTAATCCTAAAAGGGTCGGACATCCTAAAATTCTTTTTGGCCCAGCAGTAGAATGCTGGTACTCCTCTACCTATCCTAATCCAATCCTACCGAATAGGACTAAACTAATACTCAATAGATATCCAAAAGCAGGCCAAGCGCTATAAAAGAATCACTGTTGGAAACAAGACATACACCGGAGCCACTACCCATAAACATCACTATTGCGATCTTTAAATCATGCTACTGTACCTCATTCAAAGAACCACATAACTCCAGAGTCTTACTCACTCATGTCCACGTTTGGCTGGCTCATCAAACACCGGACTGACACACTGACTTGACTCGACTTGACTCAATGTTAGCACTATTCCTAATAACGATGCCGGTCCTGCAAAATGGCTTTTTTGATCGCGGACGGAAGCCCGCCACCTGGCTGGATCTTCTCGAGTGCTCTTTGTTTTTTCATCTTCCCAGAGAGGACCATGACGACGATGATGAGGTTTGCTTTGCTACTGCTACTGTCCTGCCTTTCTGGTGGAGTAGTCGCTCAGACCTGTGACACTACTGTGTACCATGTGAGTCCTCAGGGGAATTGTGTGCAGTGTCAAGACTTTTGTCCTCCCGAATGCGATCCCGACAATGCCGCCTATCAAGTCTTTACGGCCAGTGATTGCGATGGACAAGGAACCGTAGGAGGAGGTGGAGGTGGTGCTGGTGGACCGCCACCGGATGCTCAAGGGGGAGGAGGTGGTGGAGGTGGAGGAGGGCCGCCGCCTGATGGTGGACAAGGAATGGGAGAACAAGGTGGCGGAATGATGATGATGAGTGACGAATCCGTTGGAGCAGCCGGATCTTGCGATACGACCGTATTTCACTTGAATCCATCGGGAGAATGCACGTTGTGTCCCGATCTCTGTCCTGCCGAATGCAGTCCCAATAGCACCAGTTACATGGTATTCACTTCAGATGATTGTGATGGAATGGGGACTACAACAACAACTGCAGATGATGCTACGAGTGGCGGTGGAGGTGGAAATGGAATGGGTGGAGGAAATGGAATGGGAAATGGTGGAGGAGGACAAGGAGGAATGAGTGATGATTCCAATGATGAGGAAGACGTCGAGTGCGACACTACCGTCTATCACAGAAATCCACAAGGCTCCTGTAAATTATGCGGATCCAATTGCCCCAAAGAGTGCAAGGCGGGGGGCGACAACTACCGAGTCTTCACGTCGGAGGATTGCAGTGAAGCCTCACTTGTCGTCACAGAACAAGAAGATATTGAGGTAGAGGGCGATGGAGTCGCTGTAGAAGCTCAGACGGAATCTTCGGCCGCATATTGGAGATTGCAGGGGACTGCTGCAGTGGTATGGCTTGTACTAGGGGTGTTGTTTTGAAATAATTAGTCGAGACGGACGGATGCGGTTATGTATGACCCAGAGCAAGGGAAAAAGTGGAACCTTTGTGGTTTGTGTTTGGTATTTTTTTTTGCTGTGTAGGTTTGTGTCTCTATATACCGGTAGTGCCGTAGCAGAGATCTGGAGACTGCCGACAACCAACTCGGCAATCGAATCGAAGCATTCAAAGCAACAACCCGAGAGCATCCTGCCGACGAGTGCCAACAATCTACCAAAAATGAATACAGTAGTCATAGTTTAAGCACACGTTCAGGGACGAAATGCAGAACGACAGTGCGAGGCAAAAAGTCGCAGTGCAGTAGCTCTAGGGATAGGGCGACGGTCAACGAGGCCGACGCCACCGTAAGTCATACATGTAAGTTCCGTGACGAAAATCCGGTGACTGGTCTCATAAGAGTGCCATTCCACACTTCGATGCACGACGTCGCACTAAAAGGATCTTTCAATATGTAGTTAGCTAGCTCTAGCTCTAGCAGTAGGACTACAGTGCTAAACGAGGCCGGCGAAGCAACCACAACTCATACAACCTTTTCCGTTTACTACGTTTAATAAAGCTCCAGCTACCGAATGATGGGGAATCCATCCCGCCATCATAATATCCCTGCTTTCGTTTTTTCTCCACGTTTTTTCGGGTGTTCGTACGTTCGCTCGTTTGTCTATTTTCACCATGACTTGCCTCACATGCAATCCATCGACCGTTACCGACGAACGTTGGTCAACAAGGTTTTCTTACCACCAGGAGCGGCATTCACATCCAGATCCTCCGTTCCAGCACGCAAAAACAATGTGTACCGGTGCTTGTCGACGGGCCAGCCCTCCTCCACCATGCTGTTCTGGTACACCATGGACACGTACTTGTCCGGATTGGCTCGGAACTCATCCACACCCTTCTGGATCGCTGTTCCTGCCACATCCTTCTTGTTGATGTCCGAAAAAGAATAGCCACCATTGAACGTGGTGACAACAATCTTGTGGGTAGAGTTGGGATCCGATGATGTGTCGATGGCATGAGGAGACCATTTTTCCTGTTGGGGAGCATGCCGGATAATGGTCTTTTTCTTGGGAGACACAGGCGCCGGCTTGGGTTTTGGCTTGGGAGCTGTTGCCTTTGGTTTCTTGACAAAGTCATCCTCCAGATCGTTCACATAGTTGCTGTCTTTGATTCGTGTCATGTTGAGAGTACAGACGTAGACGCTTGGAAAGTAGCGGAAGAATTCCTGTTTGGTCACCCAGCAGAGCCCGTTATCTTCCAAGGACGGATTCAGCTCATTTTTGATGTTGGGGTACTTGCCCCATCCCGGACCCGATCTCATGAATTGCCCTAACATACAAACAAACAAGAGAGGGCAGGCCCAAACAAAGCAAAGCAAAACAAGAACTCTCGAGTGAGCAAACGACCCCATGATTTCGTCGTGTTTCTGTGTTGCAACGCACCATTCTGGAGTTCACCACCTTCGCCCCATGGGTTTCGGATCAGCAGTAGATCGATGCCCGTCCCACAGATGTTTTGTCGACTGTCAATGATGCTGTAGGCATGATTGTCGACAATGCCATCAGTAGTATTCCTATCTGAGGTACCCGCTGTGGCAGCCCCAATCAAGAAATTGTGTTCATCCCAGGTAATGATTCTCTGGAACAATTCATCTTCCGTGAGATCTCCATCCCCGCCACCCCCAGCCTTGGGCCAGCTGACTTTCCATAGCATGGAAGAAGAGTCATGTGGCGAATTGCTGTGTGGAGACCACTTTTGGTCCTCTGGATTGTACTTTGCACCGCACCAGTACTTGCTGGTACCTCGTACCTTTTGGATGACAAATTGGTTTCGGGAACCCGTCAACATGGGCCAGGCATCCGTGGGGTTGCCGCCTGAAAGCACAATCCGAACAAGTGAGTTGCACATGGACATGGTAGAAACAAAGCTTCGTCCTGTTTCTTTGAAAAATACGCACCAACAATTTTATCGTAGCCCCCACAATGCATCGCAACGGCCTTTTCTAGGTAACAGACCCAGAACTTGCCATCCTTGGAAGGTTTGGCACCTAACAAGTAGCCAGTTCCATCATCACGCACTGGCAGTCGTTCATCCACGACAATGTCCACTTCTTTCCATGTTTTCAAATCCCACAGTGTCACTGTGTACTGATTGGGTTCATCGGTTGGTTTATCCTTGATTGTGCCTGGCTTTGACTTTCGAAAGAGCCGCTGGATGGCCCAATCGAAATCCGCAAGACAGGCAATGGCCGAGAGCAACCAACAATCTCCCACGCATGCTCCTTGACGCACATGATCCGGAAATGCTCCTTGGGCCCCAATCATATCCATATTGGCTTCATCGCCCAGTCCCATGCCACGACCGGGCAGCAGCGGCATGCGCTTGGACGAGGTCGAATGGAGTTTTCGGTGCAGAAATGTCATGTTATCCGTGTACTTGTCACAAGACCTTACGGGCAAGAGATTGTCGGGAAAGGGCTTGAGTCGACGATAAATGTGTCGCCAAATGACACGTTGTCCTGTGCCATCGTTTTTGACATCGAGGGGTTGATATCCAACCGTGCCTGGACGTAGAATAAAATGGTAGTCTTTGGGTTCGGGTTGTAGAGGGTGAAAATGCATGGCCAGATATTTTTCGGGATTGTGTTTGAATTCCTGAATGGCTTCCTCATCGGTGGTGAATGTGTTGATTTTAATTTCCTTTTTCTCTTCAAAACTGGACATGCCATCAAAACTGGTCCGGACAATTTCCCACTTGTCTCTGAGATGGGATTTCCACACGGCCAATTTTGCGGCCTCTTGCTTTTTCTTGTAGTCTTCTGCTTCGGGACCTCCCATGGCCAACAGGGCACTCATTTTGGGCACCCGTTCCGGAGGTGGTCCATGGCCGAACGCTTTGGCTCGTTTTGCCGCTTCGGCAAGTCGTTTGACCTGAAGCTCTTTCCACCGGTTCATGCGGGCCGTGACAACTTTTTGATGGGCTGTGTGGGTTTGTGCTTTGACACGATTTTCCTTTTCTACCCGAATCTTGCGCTCGGCTTCATCTTGTTTGGCACGAGCTCGAGCGGCAGCTCCCAATGCAGCGGCATCTTGGCGGGCTTCACCAACATTCTTCTTGATGGGGGCAGCCCGAGTGGGAGAGAGGGATCGTGCGGCACGAGCCGGCTTTTTGTGGGAAGGCACTTGACTGACTACATTGGCAGGAGCCAATTCCTTCTTGACATTGTGACTCTTTTTCCATTCTTCATCCCGCCGCTTCCTCTCTTCCTCTTTGCGCTTCAACTCTCGTTCCTTCTCGGTCAAACGAGCCTCTTTCTTTTTCTCATAGGCGGAGATGCGATCTTGCAGCATTTTGTCGGCCTGCTTCACCGCCATCGGAGACAGCGACCGAGCGGGCTTGCGAGTGACGGGAATCTTCATTTTGCGTGTGTTCGTACTGTAGTGGGTTCCTGTAGAGGCAACTTGCACACTCCTAGCTAGCTAGCTAAGTAGCCAATCGTCCAATGCTAACGAACTAGCCCCTCCCCGTTCACGTTTAGTCTTTGTCAATGTGCAGCTCGAGGTGTGGAGGATCATCCAATGCCACCAACAACACAAGATAGAAGTAAACGTGAACCCCCACACAGAACAAATAAATAAATGAGACGGTGACGAAGAAGATCGAAAATCGAAAATGGATCTTTTCTAACGGCCGACGTCAAACCAACCCGGATGTAAATCATTACGAACAGTCATAAGCAAATGACCCTGCAATAAATCTCTTATTTGATTGATTAATAAGCCAGTCTATTTGTCAAAACACCAACCATCACACATTCTCTCCGCCTCTTGTTGTACCGTAGGGAGCCCATCCCTACCGGTATGGCACATCCACATGTATTGCGGACAATGACCTGTTTTGTCCATCTGAGCCTTGAGAAAAGAGCAACAGTCATCAAAGGAAGGAATTAAAGTCAGTGAGTCAGTCAGTCATTTTGCCCACTATCAGTACCGTACGATAAATTAGTTTGCAAAAGCGAAATTGCCTGCTGAGCCATGCAAACTCTGAATCTTCCGTTCTTGCTTGCCCAAACAAACGCTCAATACTGCTGACAACCACCTGTGGTAGATAGCTAGCCTACCAGTGCCACTAACGTACTACGAACTAGTACAGCTATGATATGCTCAGATCCCAGGCATTCACCCTGCAGCAAAGGCATGAAAGCGGGCTCCACATGCTGGTATTCGTTTGGGGCTCTGCCCTGGCTTCTCCGCTTACCGGACCTTGCTCTCGGCCATGGTGCAGTTGTCTATCCTCCGTGACATCTACTAGCCAGTAGTGATCTTGCGCTTACAGCATTCGCACGATCGTGTATTGAGAATTGCATGCAGACTGAAAGAGCTACTAGTAGATCTATGTAAAGCGTTTTGGCACCTTCATGGGACCAGTGGGATTTATTCTTCTAAGATATTAGACAATGTGGCCGCGAATGCCGTCAATCAAAAGACACTGCTCGAATCTTGAGGGTCAATCGGATGGGTGGAAGACTGCTTTAGACAGGTATGTCAGGTAATATAGGATTTGAGAAAGCAATATTCTAATGAAAAAGGTTTACCAGATCTACCTGGAGCATTTCTGTGCTGGCCAGCATTCGCGGATACTATGACTTTCTGATGGAGGGGGAGCACAGGCCCAACCAGTTATCTATGTCTTTTGAACCGGTACGGTACGGTACCCGTTACCAGTAGAAATTGATGCTCATTTATCAAAACCATCCAGCCGCACCTTTTTGGATAGGCCCTCCACCCTCCATCTCCCATAAAATCAGTTGGACGCTCCAATCGATTTCTTTGCAATACCTATTATTTCACGAAACTAGACAACTTTTTGTGCCATGAGGATCTTTCCTTCAGCTCTCTTGCTCGTCGGCTTTCTCGGCCGGAGCCATGGTGAAACTCTTGCTCTCCCCACCAATGCGGTGCGTCCTTGTCGTGGCTCGTTTGAATGATGTCTGTGAGCTGGCTCGTACTATTGTTGTCTTTGATTCAACTTCCTGTTCGTCGACGTGATAACTAACTGCTTCTGATCCTTTTGCAGTCTTTGGTATCCGGGAGTTTGTATCTGCGTGGTCAGACGGATGGCGGCAGCACGACTGCGAGGAAGCTACAGGAGACGGTTGTAGAAGAGGTCGCGGCGGAGCCTGCTGTCGTCAATAACATAGGTAAGTTTCAGCTCAGTCGGTGCCGTGGAAACAACAATGGAACCTTCTCATTGCATCGATCTCTAGGTTACGTTTTTAAAGGATACGACCTTGTGATGGGGAATCCATTGGAGACTACTGGACTGGTAAAGGTCGACCAAGGCTTCCGTCAATCAATCTTTAAACAAACCAACTATGTGGAAACGGTAAGCGACTTCCCGTTGGTTACCTATACCGTATAGTAGACCTGCATGCACGGCCCACTCATTTAGTATTGTCGCCCACTAACCTACCATTTGCATCGACCCCCAACCCAGCCTGATAAGCAGTTCATGACCCCGCAAGGCGTCAACGTGGTAGAGTGCGAAGGATGCAACTTGGCATTTAGCTCAACCGAGGTTCGTTCCACGAGCGAGTACAAGAGCACACTGGAAGCAAAGGCCAAAGTGTCTGGATCTTCCTCATTTGGCGCTATCAAGGGCGAGTTCTCTGCTTCCGCTGGATACAAGGAAGCGAAGGAGAGGTTCGGCTCCAACCACGAAACCAGTACCACTTCGGAGGTTTCCTGCTGTGTCTACCAAGCCGAGCTCGAGAGCTTCAAGCTCCCACCCTATTCGAGCAACTTTGTTACCGCAGTCAACAAACTTGTGGCCGTCTTTAACAACAATCTGAATTTGGTTCCCTGGATCCGAAAGTTTGTGGATGAGTTTGGAACGCATTTCGTCAAAAAGGTCACGATGGTAAGTGCCACTTCCGAGTTCTGGAGGTCTGACACAGTGAAGTCATCTTACACTGTAGTTCGCTTGTTGATGTGTTCAAACTCGTTCGAGAAAGGGATCCATCTATGGCGAACAAACCTTCATCTCGTCATCCGACATGAAGAGTATGCTGTCGCAAGGGATCAATATAGAACTGGCGGCGTCGGCAAGCGGCGCCTTTGGCGCTGGCAAGGCAGAAGGCAGCCTGGACTATGACGCGCAAAAGACAATGACCTTCCGGAACTCCGCATCCAAGAGGAATGTGTACAGCCGAGGAGCCAAACCACCAGGCGATGGTGATGTCACAAAGGTGAGCGAGATAGGTAAACAGTCAGACTTGGTGCCCATCGTGTCTCCCACTCTCATCCTTTGTTCCCAATGACGCGGATATCAGTGGTTGGAACAATCCTCGAACAACCCTGTACCAACGTACACCGAGCTCCAGAGCATCTCTGACCTTCCGATCTTCGATGGCAAGGCAGGAGTGCGAACTGCGCTCCGGAACTACCTCAATGGATACTGTGAAGCCATCAACCCAGGACAATGCACAGCGGGTGAAGAAGGCGTGAATGCGATCATCAACCTAATCGTCACTGGTATGTATTATGACACAAACCAAGTTGAATTTCTGGACCACGCTAACACTCTACCTTTGATGTTGTGATTCGTATTGCAGACCAACAAGCCGGGATGCACGATCAACGTACAACAACTCAGCAGAACCAGCTGAAGCATTACGGAGTGCGGAATTTTGGTGCAATGGGTATTGGGGTCACAGGACACGGAACTTCGAATGCTTGGGTCTATGTGGGCCTGCAGGGGAAAATTCAAGGTACGTGAGATTAACCTCAGTGATGTGCTGAAGAAACTTGACCCGACAACACTGGCTCATTTTTGGTGTTGTTCTCTTGTTTTCACCAATAGGCGCCAAAGGCTGGGACAGGGGTTATAAGGCCAATGTACGTGCGGGCCGTTTCTTTTTCGTCTTATCCACTCCATCTTTACTCACCAACAATACTACTTGCTACCTTGCCGTGAAAGGTTGCCGACTTTGGCGCTGGGTATGATCATCGGGATCCCTACAATGTTCATGGCTGGTCGAGCAACGACAAGGCGTTTACCTTCAGATGTGATCCCAACACCGCCGTGGTTCAAATCAAGGCCACCGGTCATGACTCATCCAACAGCCAGGACAGGAGGTTTATCATTTCCTGTGGGGGTTTCCCAGGTATGGATATCATGGAGGCGGGCTGGAGAGACAATAACCTGGGAATGTCGAGTAAATTTTCTGACTTCCCATGGCGCAATGATTTCACCACCGACTTGGACTATACATGTCCAAGGAACCATGTGATGATTGGTGTCGAATCCGTCCATGATAATGGCACCGAACAGAGGTACGTGGCATTGGATGAATCGTGCAAAACATGGCCCTTTGAACTTGGATCTCATTTTCTTCTTCGGTTTCTCTCTGAGGCAGAAAGTGGAAGATTCTCTGCGGCAAGGTCATTGACAAATGGGTGGCCAACAGGATCTCTATTACTCCCTATATCAATGACCTTGAAAGAAGCTTCAGTTACTGGACCAGGGCCAACACTGTGTTGGTTGGACTCCGAGGTGCACGAAATACAGCCAGCAAGGACACCATGTTTCAGTTCATTGAAAAGGGTTTGCCCAATGGTGTCACCACCAATAGTTATGAATGGAGTAATTGGTTGAACACAAAGGATGCCAACGGCAAGGAGCAAGAACACTTTGACTTTTCCTGCCCCGGTGGACAAGGAATTGTTGGGATGTCATCCAATTTCAAGAGGAGCCCAAACAATCCCAACGTGGATCGCGAGTTTAAGTTTGAGTGTCGCTCCATTTTGAACCACAATCTTCTTCATGCGGATGGACGCACGGCACGACCCACTTCCCTCCCCGCGGATGGAGATTGGTCGTACATCTACCAAGGATTGGGTGTCAACTTTGCTTTGGAATGTCCCGCTGGAAAAATCTTGACTGGTGTGTCCGTCCGATACGATGACATTGCCCAGGATCGTGGTTGGAAGATCATGTGCCTGGAGCTTTCTAGGATCTGAGCGACTTGATAGGAGGCAGCGTGTACGCGGCCATTGTTCGTCTTTCTTGGGTGTGCAACACCTCTCTGTAGTTTGGGATGGTGTGCACTGTTGACCCTTAAAACAGTAGGTTTTCATTTTTAAGACATGAACATGAATGCACGGATTGATTCGATTCGACACGGGAAATCCTGTCCTCCGCGCAGCAATAGATTCATGCGGCCGTCCCACCCCCCATTCATTTGAGTCGAGCTATTTTTCTTGCTCGGTTTCAAATCTAGCAGTCCATTCTTCCCAATGCTCAATGAGCCCCGCTAACTGGGCCTTTGCAGCAGCGTTGGCTTTCATTTCAGCAACAAGCAATTGCTGCATTTCTTCCATGGACGGATATTCTTGGTCAGCTCATCCTGGCGACAGTAATCTCTCGTTGCAGGTTAGATTTGTGGTTGTTGTCATTGTCGTCGTCACCATCATCATGATAGTGTTTGTCGCCACAGTAAAACATGGTGTCGTTGCGATACAAAATCGGAGACGACCCTTGAGGTCTAGCGGTTGCGCAAAGCTCTCGACACAGGCATCTCTCCAAGCCTTGTGATTCTTGGTCCTTGAGATTCGTTTTGGAGAGTATAACTTGATCATGGATTCATTCCATCGACCAAAAGTGGGCGAGCAGAGGCGGTCTCCCGTTGTGCGCGAGGAAATGAGATGAAGTGTTCTTCGACCTGCCTGATCAAAAATGGGACGTGGCAACTGTTCCATGTAGATGTCCAAATAAATACTCTCGATGCAGGAAAGCATAGCGGGGCAGAGACATGCTATACCGATGGCCCTTTTGTGTGGTACTCAGGTATAGTTCCAGGATCCATTGTCGTTTTCGACGACATGCACTCGATAACCAAATCCGACCGTCCGGGAAGGTGACTGGGTCCAATGGAAGAATCCCGAGTCAATGGCTTGACAGCTAGCTAGCTAGCTAGCTATAGGGCCTTATTAGCACATCGTTGTCCATGCTTCGAATCCCCAAGGTGGGTGTTTTGGTTCAAAAATGACCTTGTCCGGGTGCAACTGAAGGAGTGAGTGAGTGAGTCTGGTGGATCCAGCTGTGGTTCACACCACCCACACGACTTGTATTTGTTCCACACCAGGACAACTGGCATCATTTCTCGCAACAAAAATAGATGGATTCCCAAGAGTACCATGCCTCCCGGAATGAAGAACCCCTTGATCAAAACAGGGTGGTATGTCAAGTCAAGACACCAGTCTCGTTGAATTAGAAGATCTAGCTAGTCAGAATCGAATCGAATCATCATGCTGGGTCTTGACAATGCGGTCTCTTTGGCACCTTGCAGGCTACTGTAGAGGGCAGTGTATATAGTTGGCGAGATGCCATGCTTCAACGCCACCGGTGTTTGTCTTTAGCCAGACTTTGGCAGTTTCCCCTGTAGCTGTACAGTAGACTAGTGGATGCTGATGCCGGTTCGATGGATGCATGGTGCCGTCTCATACATACTGTACGGTACGATCTGGTTGACCAAGGAAGAAGCAAGCACTCGGATCTCGCAAAGCCAAACCATTTGGCCCCTGTAATGGTCCTCACTTTCTTGCCCCTGATCCCACAGAACCTCTAGCTAGAGCTAGTCCTGAATTTGGACTGTTCTTTGCTTAAGCCTGGCCCCGGCTGGCTTCCATAGATAATTTCCCTACTCTAAACCCCCATCAGACTGGAGTAAAGGCCAGTTGGTATGATTCGATTCGATTCGATTCGATTCTCAAAGCAAAGCACAAAAAGGATGACAACTTGAAATTCCATCGGCGCATTCTCTCAGTTTTGTCGGTGTGGCGTCAATGCGTCAATCAACTGCTGTGCGTTTGACCGTCGGCCGCTTTTCCCACTCCACGGTTCCACGGTTCACAAACGCCACCAAAGCAATGACGCACCAAAAACTAAGGTCACATTTTCGTTCTGAGTGACTGTCACTCACTCGTCTCACCATGAGGCAACGCAGAAATCCATTCAAGAGCTCAAACATTGCAGCGAGTTCGAGGAGGGATACAGTACATACTGAACTGGATTGAATTTTCCCACATCAAGGCATTTACTTTTGTTGGATCCACAACAGCCACATGCAACTGCCAAGACAAAGTGCCAAAAAAGCGAGGCGAGCGGAACGACAAGAGCAAAATTCCTGTTCGCCCCCTTCTTGCAGCAGCAACGAACACAGTCTGCTGAAGCGACTTGCCACGAGTTTCCTGGTGTCTTTGCCGCTACTGCTGGCCCCCATGACTGTACCGCTAAGCCATGCTTCCAATTATGACGTGTTGTTTTCAACAGTGCAAGACCAAAACACTGGATTCGCAGCCTCGTTGCCCTCCAAGAGGGCCTTGCAGCAGCTACGAAACGAACAAGATTTGCAGAATGCGCGTCTCTTGCAGTGTGAAGACAGTGGACCCGACCAGTTCGAACAGTGTTTCTTTTATGGTACTACCGGTATTTCTCAAGCCATCAATATTGGAACCAGTCGAAATCAGGAACCACCAGTAGTTGTGCCATCCACAAGAGCTCCACTACGGGGAATCATGCCACCGGCGGCATCCAATTCCAAGATCACCAAAGGGGGTATCCCAACGTGGTGATGTTTGTTTGTTGTGTTGACTACGGTAGCTATCGAGTGGCAGGGACATGGTGCCAAGAAAGGTTTCATCACAACAGACTGTAAATTTCATTCCGTCTTTTAATTCGGATGCCTTGCAAATAACGAAGTTTTTTTAAACGGCCACACCTCGTCAGACAATCCCGCTGAACGGTGCGGTGACGAACCCACATACCTCAGACGCACAAATGCGCCCACTTAGGAATGGGCCTAGTGTAAGCCCCACACCGGAGAAAATGTAAACTCCGGTGAGTGCTGTACGACTAACTATCTAGGCTAGGCTGAATCGCCCGCTATTGCTATGGGAATCCCACATCGGTGCATAGTTACCTTGCTTGGGAAAGCTGCTCACGTGCATGCTCGTCCCTCACTGCTTTGTCTTCAACCGGAAGCCAATTGTCCAGCCATGCCTTGATATCCCCCGGCCCTCTGGCCATCTGTTCTTCCAGTGGTCGTTTGAAGATGATAGCAAGGAGTTGTTCTGGGAGTAGGTCCACTTTTTCATAAAGGAGCTCTACCTCTCGTTGGAGCTGCTTGTGTTTCTTGCGCCATTTTTGTTCTTGATCGCGGCCGTGCCTAGCGGCATTGCGATCCTCCCAGAGATTCCACCATTGTTGGATCAGAACAGAGGCCAAGTTGGTGACCCCCAGTTGTCAAGTCTTCGTGGTCTCCTGTGGAGATACCCTGCGCAAGTACGTGTCTTGGTGCTTGGTCCAGAATGTGGCCAATCGTCCTCTCAGGAAGTTGCCCCAGCCAATGAGGTTTTGGGCATCCACCAGGTCACGGTACCGTTCCGGATAATGCCATGGATGGAGGAATCTATTTTCAATGTGATATTGTAGGCCATCGAGCACAATTTCCAAGAGGAAGGGATCGGTGGAATCCTTTCGTAGCTTGGTACTGATCGCCCGCTGCATTTGACCTCTCCAAAGATCTACATCAACGTGGGGGCACCGGTAGACATGGTTCTCAGTTTCATGATCACAGCCGCAACGTGGGCAATGGTGGTCATAATTGGGATCATCTCGATGGACTCGTTTCCCAACTGGCAGTATAGTTGAAAGAGGAACTTCACTATTGTTGGCTTGTGGGCTTCATGGCGGTTGACAGCACAACCATGAGCTGTCCAGTCAACCAGTGCCGGTGTGTCTTCGTCCCAATCTGGGTTCAGTTTGACGATATGATCAAACAACGGCTGATCATTCCTCAAGTGCCGCAGTGTTCTTGGGAGTTTGTAGGTGCATGTACCTTTTGGGAGACGGAGCTGGGCCAGGTTGGCTGGGAATCGGAGCACCTTGGAATGATCTGCTGCCATGTGTCTGTTCATGTAGCTCCCTGCCAGTTTGTCGGCTCTGCAGTTCAGTTGAGCCTTCAGAGGCAGTCTTTCGATTGCCCTGATCTTATCCTGGTGTGATTTGATATGTTCCATCTTGGTGATGGCAGCTCGAAACGAATCCTCGGACGTCAAAGAGTTATTCGGGTACCAGCCCTCGTAGTCGAGACAGCCAGCACACTTGTTGGTAACGGATTCCTTGTTGCACAAGTGCACATAGTCTTTCATGCTGGTTCAGTCATAGAACTCCAGGAGTCTCCGGAGAAGGCAAGTGGGGGAAATGATGCCATAAGCCTCTGCCCTGTAGGATGTCGGAACAAGACCAAATACGGGACCAGAGCATCGAAGCACAATCTGACCGCGATTGTCGGCCAGAACTCAAGCAAAACTCGCTTTTCCAGCGTCAATGTCTGCAGCCCCATCACTCGCCACCCAGAAGGGCATGGCTGTGACAATCTGCAGGACGGAGTAAGGTTTCATCTCCAAATTCCCAGCGATGAACTGTCTGTTCCTTATTAGGAACTGGATGCTGAAACATCCAAAACTCCGATTCTTTGTTGTCCACTCATCAAAGGAGATCATCCAGAGACTGACACAACAGAGCTACTCGATATGGACACACAGAAGATATACCAATCTCACCTAGCGAACAAGACTCCCATCGACTGGTTCAGCAAGCTACAGTCAACAGTCGAGACCGCAGCATTCGGATCCGAATATGTTGCAGCCCGTACCGCCACTGAGCAGATCATTGACCTACGAAGCACATTCAGGTACCTAGGAGTACTGGTCGACACACCGACCATGATGTTCGGAGACAACGAGACGGTAGTCAACCCGCCTCAATGCCACACTCAAAGATCTAAAAGACACAATGCGCTTTCCTACCACCGTACTAGGGAAGCTGTTGCTGCAAGTATCTTGAGATTCATCATATCCCTGGATCACTAACCCTGCAGATATCCTCAGCAAACACTGGGACTAACATCGGTATGGCCTATGCTGAATCACTCTGTTTTGGTCAGAGATACCAAGAATTGCGGTAAAAAACACTCAGAGTCGACAATCGCCACTGAGGGGAGTGAAACGTTACAGTTCTCCCACGACTCAGAGTATTTGTGAGTAGATTGAGTCATGCTTATGAGTCAACACGATGAACAGAGAAGCTGGCAAGTACACGTCTCAACGAAACCAAAGGACACGGTAAATGGAGTATTCGACAGGAGTAAAGCATCCTGCCAACGAACCGTTTCCCGCAGAAACCACGTTGACTCCGTATGAATCAAGATCAACTACCACGATGCATTGATCAAAAACGCTACAACTAGCTTTACTGATCGCATCAATCAAAGCTCACAACACAGATTATGAATTACTAAGAGCGAACTTTGCATTTACCTTTGCACTCGTCTTTAATAGTGCAGTTGATCTCGTGGGTGGTAGTACCTCTACGAGATCCCTCTATTAAGTAGTATTTCTCACGTTAGCAGATTAACTAGTCGCAGTACGCACTGCCACACCTCCATCAAGATGGCCGAGAACCAGCCAAGCTCAAGCATGTCTATGACCTATGCGGCGGAGACGCTTCCACACAGGTACAATGCATCTCACATGCGCATCCCACTGTCTGAACAAGGAATTGATGGATGGATGGATCTCCTATCTCACCAAAGATGAAGTATGGATCTCCAAGCTTCCACGACACCAACGGCGCTCCAAGACCAGTACCTCTCACCAGGAAGAAGCTACTGCTCGCGGCATACAATGTATCACCATTGGTCGTTCAAGAAGAAAGCACACGTCCACATCGTATCACTGACGGCCACCGCACTCGATGCTTTCAGAGTTGGACTCTTCCAACCACACGGAAATCTCCCTGGCAGCAAATGGACGTAGCGATGCCACGATGACTGATGGGGAGCGTGCAATCGCCTTTGGGACAAGAACAACAAGCCCGTCCCTCGGAGTTCAGAGAGTTTCGCACGAATCAGCCTTCATCAAATGGAGGAAGAACTTCCTCAACACGCTCAAATCTCAAGGTCTCTCCCACCTCATTGATTCTGACTAGGTACCAACGTCGAACTAGACGAGAAACAAACGAGAAGGATGTACAAGACCTTCGAAGACATCTTCCAAGAGGCACAGGCAGATCTGTCGTCCTTGCCAACGAAACCAACAAGGACACTCGTGCGATCTGAAGGCAATTGACGAATATTAATCCATGGTCGCAACCCTGCGCTCGGATAAGATTTCGTGTTATCTACCTCCGCCGATATCCAGAAGTGTATGGAGAGGGTCCACAAGCCGGTTTCATCTCCAACTTCTCGAACAATTTCGGCAGTTCAATGAGATCAGCGACGACCATACACTGACCAGCAGGGAGCACGTTTCTTGGAACCTCAATCTCCAAGGCACCAAATCTCGCTCCCTGTACGACGTCTCGCACTGCAAACCAAGAAAGCCGCAGGAGACGCCTCCAATTATACACTCGAGCAATACCGAACAGCCTTCTCGAGCAAGCACAACTGCATGACAAGTGCAAATCATGCAACGTCCACACGCTCTCGAAGCAATGCTCGCCGCCGCACCTACCAGCACGAAATTCTCTTCGATGATGGTACCGCAGAAACCTGTGACAACGCCTATGAGGCGTTCGTCCACGACATGGATAGACCAGTGGAGGTCCTATTGCAAGCCCATCAGACAGACACTCGTGGTCCGCGCAAAGTCATGATGAACGCAACCACATGGCGGTCGTTATCCAAGTCGGATCAAGAGGCATGGGATAATATCTCTGAGCAGGGCAAGAAGAGCATCCTTTTGATCTCTCTCTT
>CAICTM010000901.1:0-43311 GCA_903772945.1 Seminavis robusta | reverse complement strand
CTCTCTGCCTCCCAAACACCTGGCAAAACACCTGGCAAAAAAACTTGGCAAAAATTCGTCACTATGTATTATACGTAAAACACGTACAACACATAATACATGTAATACGTATAATATTGTTTCACTTGTGTTATCTGTGTTGTACGTATGACTTGTCTAATACATATTAAAAATGTTATATGTGTAATACGTATGATCTGTAGAATACATAGTAAAAATGTTATACGTATAATACAACCGCATGCGTTTCAGGGGCTCTCCTTTCACTCGAGAGGAAGCACATCAGCAATTAAGCCAATGCATGAGCTCTTGTAGAAAAACGTCCCGGCAAATTGAAAATCCAATGGCGCGCGCGATCGCAAGAATTCTTGGAGGCGCAGCCGACACGATTCGTCGCGAGAGCGCGCGCCAGCGGATTTTAGGCTGAGATCGAAGATCAAGGGCTGAGATCGTGGATCCAGTCGAGGCTGGAGGATTTTTGCAAGAGGGCGAAGCCCAAGGGCAAAAATCCGACAGCCGAGACACCAGATCAAGATCAAAGACCACAGATCAAGATCAAGGCCGTCAATGAGGCGGGAGGTCTTTGTCTGTAATCTACTTGACAAAAGCCCGAGTAAATAGCCCTACTGTTGTTAGAGAGTACTGGAATTCCCTAGTACTAGCTGGTCATCATGTCTTCGTCGTCATCAGAAGAAGAGGAGAACACCCGAACACTCCTCCACCACAGCCCACTCCTTGAGAACCACGAAGGCGAGTTTACCCTTCCTCCTGTAGACACCAGTAGCAGTAGTAGCAGCGAGGAAGAGGATGAGGAAGAAGAAGAAGCCGCCGACGACAAAAAGGAGGAAGAACGGCCAGTAATGACTCAAGGAACCAGTTTTGTTGTGGCAAATCTTCTGGCACTTGGCTCTGAATCCAACATTGACTTTGGTACGCCGGCACCAGCTCCAGCCAGAGTCTCCTTGTCTCCCCAAAATCCATCTCAAAATCCAGCCACAACAGAGGCTGAAGAAGAGCCAACACCAACACAAGAAAATCCACCCAAAAATGCTGCTGAAATTGCCAGTGCTCTTGGTGTTGGTCGAGATTTTACCACCTTGGACTTGACAGAGAAAGAACAAAAGCTTCTAGAAGAGTGCAAGGACCAAGGAAGACGCGGCAGAAAGTATGAGAAGAAATGTGAGAGCCTTCAAAAGTGATTCTTCGAGACAATCCGCGAGCATGGAGGATCCGTCTTGAGCAGTCTTCTTGAGATTGTTCCCGTCGATTACGACCACGTCCACTCAACCAACTATGCTTCTTCAACGTGGTATGCGGAGAAAAAGATCGCAACAAACATAAAATCCTCAACTATTGTGCCATCTTGTGCGGAATGAAATGGTTGTGCTTGTCCGGTACAAACAAAGGCAAGCCTCTCTCCCCCATCGTCTTCACACAATACATTAATAATGTATTCACCAAGTGGAGAACCATGACGCACAACAAATTTCAGTATACCTTCAAGGAGGATTTCAACGCCAAAGGAGATTTCCACGGATTCATGATCAAGTATTGGGCGGAAATCCGCAAGACGGATCCAACTTTTGGAATTCGCAGTCATCATTCGGAGATTGATTGGGAAGCGTACAAGAAAATCCGCGAAGCTGTCAAAGACGGAAGACTCCAACCTTGGACGAATCCAAAAGATCTCCAATTTGTCTGTGTGTTCCACCTTGGTCGATCTTTTCTTCTTCGGGGTGGTAAGGAAATGTCGAGTCTCATGATGCGGGATACTTATTCCGGGATGTACACTCGGGAGATGGGGGACCTGGCTGGATGTCTGCATATGGCAATCCGATTACCAGAAGACAAGACGAATCGACTGACATTTTACAATTCCAATGCTCTTTCGGACAAAGAACGTTGGTTGGAAATCGTCGAGAATCCTCGTGATCCACTGTGTGCTTACAAGTGTTTCGACTTTTACCTGTCGAAGTGTCACCCGGAAGCCAAGAAGTTCTTCGCGAAGACTTCCTCCAATACGCAGAAGAAGGAATACAAGAAATATTACGAGAACAAGTACAAGGATCGGGACATTTGGTTCTGTCCGTCGGGTGGTACATCCAATTACAATCTTGGCCACAACACCGTATCCAAGATGGCCAAGCAACTCAGCACGATCATTGGAGTCACAAATCTTGAGAAGTTCACGAATCATGGTCTTCATGCCTATGGAATCACCAAGATGCATCAATAAGCTCGGGTTCCGATGGCGGCTCGATTGAAATTCGCCCGTCACAAGTGCGAACAGAGTCAGATCCCATATGCTCGGCTCGTAGATGAAGGTCAATCAACTGCTCTCAAGGCGTTGATGTGCTCTGATAAGGACTTGGCCGTGGAATCTGATAATGAAGACGGAAATCCACGTCCTCCAAGACGAACTTCAGACGAAGAATCTGATGACGGTGGCGGTAAGCCCTACGCCAAGCGTGCCTCCAAGCGCCAAGCCCAAAAAGAAAAAGACGCTGTTTGGAAGAAGTCGAGCAAGCCCAAGAAGACTGCGTCCGCCAAGTCAGTTCCCGAGGAGATCTTGACTCAAGATTCGGAGGATGAAGAAGACGCTTCCTTGTTGACCGAAGATCCATCCGTCATTCCAGAGGACAAGGTGTTGAAGAAGATGACGAAGAAGCAATTGCTCGAGTTGGTCCAGGCTCAAGCTGCGGCTTCGACGGCAAGTGTTGCATCTGCTCCTGCGGTGTCCGGTGGTGCTGTTGTTTCCGTGGCAGGATCTCATCAATCATTGGCGATGGCTTCCGTTGCGGCGGCTCCTGTTGCGGCAGCTCCTGTTTTTGCCGCTCCAGTTGCGGCGGCTCCAGTGGCGATGGCTCCAGTTACAGCAAATCAAGCATTCAACCAGCCAATGGTGGTAGCTCCCATGATGGCGGCGAATCAAGTCATGGATCAACGAATGTATCAACCATCAGTTCCCATGCAAATGCAGCATCAGCCTCAGTTCTCGATTCCTATTCCATCGGGGTGGAGTCAAATGGTAGCGATGCAACAGCAAGCAGCCATGATGCAGAATATGATGATGCCACAACCACAACAATTTGTGTATCCCCAGTTTCAGCAAGCACTTCAGCCGGCACCACAGATGCAACAATACATTCCACAACCTGCTCCACAGGTGCAGGCACAGCAACCAATCCACCACAAGAGGTTTGGGTTCGAGACGCAAATGGGAACTTGGTACCCTTCAACCCGAACCAGCAGAATGGTAATCTAACACACATGGTCGCTGAAATCCAGTCAAAATCCAGTCAGAATCCACAGAACGTCCGATGAGACATCCCTTATACAAATCTCCAGAATCCGTGAATAGGGATTGTACTGTATTGGTACAGTGGATTATCCCGGTAACTGGATTTCTGAGTAACGGCCTCACGATTCAACGGATTTTCGAAAATGAGTGACGCATGTAACAATTACTATAGAGACATCAGTAGGAAAATCCGGTCGGATTCTGACATCAGGCCGTTACCGGCGATTCAATCCTGTATGAAAAATTCAAAAATCCGAATCAGCCTATCGCGTTAAACAACACGGGGATTGTGGCCGTTTCCACCCGCCAAAAAGCCTCACACGTAGAAAATGTACTAGACTCTACGAGGGCGTTGCCGGGTTGATTACTTCCGCATCCCATGTTATCCAACCTTGTCAAAACCGGAGGCAAGTTAACCAACATCAGCACATCAGCCTCCTACTTTCTAGCTCTAGGTCCGGGATGCTATTGTCTAGGCTTCGACACTGGCTTTCGGTTTCAGTATCTTCGTCAGCTATGGGTCGAACGAACGGTCCTGACTGCAGCTCTTGCAGTTCTGTTTCTGACACAAGCGCAGCACAAGGTTCTAACAAAGGAACTCGTCAAAGTTGTTTCTCATTCTAAAGTATCTTTATTGCTCTACACATGGCGACAGTTCAAGCCGCTGTGGGCTCAATGGCCCGCATCAAGTCGTTCGTTGCTTCCTTATAGGTTTTCTGCAGGTCTTGCATCCGCTTCTTCGTTGCTTCCACAGTTTTTGTCGTGCGTTCATGGCTGCAAACGGGATCCTCAGAGGTATTCTTGGACGTTGTATTGGGCTTGAACGATTCAGTCGTATCGGAGTGTCGGGCATTTTCGAGCCCCTTTCCAAGGTCAAAAACAAAACGAGAAGAAAAACACTTCGCAAGCCCCAGGACTGGCTTCGTTCGTACCGGTACCAGTATGGTAGAATCACATGCTCCTTCTGGTTGGCTTCCCATACTCGTGCTTTTCCTAATCACTCTCTTGCAGTGCTTAGACAGGGTCTTGTTCTGGCCTTGCGTGTCAACGGCTGCATCTGACTCATCGTCTCTGCGAATCAAAGGCCGACCGTCAACCAGAACGTCCAGTATAGAAGAGATGGATGATGCCTTCACATTACCGGCGTTTCCACTTCCTAGTCTCTGCGTGTTTGAACGACCCCGGTGTCGCTTGCGCTCCGCCTTGCCCGTTTTGTCAAGGTAGCTTTCAGCAACCTGCTGTTCGGCGTCTGATTGTGGGTTCAGGGAACGATTTCTTCGGGCTTTCCTTCTTGGTTCCTTGCATTCGCCATGCCTTTTCTCGTCTACTGTCAATGCCGAGTGGCTTCGACTCCGTCTGAGTTCAAGGTCCTTGTGTTCTGTGCTTCTCTTGCTTGTCCGTTTGGGTTTTGATGGATCAGTGCCTCTACCAGCAACAGGACCATTGGGACCAACACTTTTCCGACAGAATCTTGGTTCAGGAGATGGGCTGCTGTCTTCCTTCTTCTGGGGTTTTAGCTCGGGGCTCGCGGAACGACCTCTATGGGCTTGCTTTCTGCGTTCCTTGTTTTCACCATGATTCTTCTTGTCTACTGCCAATGACATGTTGCTTTGGCTTCTTCTGAGATGACGGTCCTTGCGTTCGTTACTTCTCATGCTTTTCCGTTTGGGTTTTAATGGATCAGCCGGACCTCCGGGACTGACACTGCGACGACCCAACATACTCTGGCTTAGACTTTGGCTCATGCTGCGAGAACGCCTCGCCTGAATCCGATCAAATCGTCCGTACGAAGGTGGAAGCCAGTCTTCGTTAGAAGCCGTTGCTCCAAGGTTGCTATTGGACAAATGAGGGATAGCCTCATTATCATTGTTCCGGACACGAATCAAGCAATCACTTTTCCGCTGCTCCGAACGTTGCTGGTCTCCACGTTTCTCCCTGGCGCTCTTGGCACAGGTGTCTCGGGCACTTGGACATATGCTGGGACAGGAAGAGTTGCCTAAGGTCTTGCTGACGTTCGCGAAAGAAGCGGTGCACGAGAGCGTGGGGTTAGATGCACTCTCTTTCCTCGGCAAGGAAGTGACGAAGAGGTCCAGCTCAGACCAATCAAGGCTGCAGCTAGAGTCATCGTCGTCAGAGCTACTACAACTGGAGTGGCTGCAGTCGTCATCAATGTCAATGGCAGCAAATGATATGCCCCACTCCACACTTTCGAAGCTCTCCGCACGCATACATGATTCATCTGGAACGCTTTCACTGAGCGTTGGAGTGCTGTGGTGCAGTCGGCTTGCCTGTACTTCGGTGAAACCATCATCGGTCTTCAAACTCGGGTTGCTCGAATGGAGTCGCACGACAGCGTTATTGCTCTTATCCGGCTGTGGCTGCAATGATTCGTCGACAAAGAAACCCCAAGCATCGTCGGCCTTTTCGACTTCTTCTTTCTCCGTTTTGCTGCATCGGCAGTTTGTTCGTCGCCTCCGCGCTCGTCGGGTTTCCACATCTTCCAGCTCCCTTTGAATATGACCAACAGAGGTCTGAACCATAGTACCAAGGCTGTGGCGTTGCAAACCCAAGCAAGGTTTCTTTTGTCTCTCCAGGGCCTCTTGCAGTTTGGCTTGATGGGGATCAAAGTCTGCCAGGTTTTCCAGCTCGCCATTCTTCTTTCTCAGCTTCTTCTCTTTTTTCAGGCGCCGTTTCTCTTTCTTGCGTTCCCTTTTCTCTTTCTTACGTCGTTTCTTCATTTCCTCCTCCTCCTCTTTGGTCAAAATATCTTGGCCGGGAATGAAAGAAGGACCAGAAGCCACGAGATTTCCATTGGAATCCTCGAAGGCTGAAAACTGTTTCTTGACCGTCATGTTTGGTTATACTCGAGAGGGGACGTTTGGAGATGTATGCTTTTTGGTTTTGTACCTCTTCGAAAAGTGAGCTTTTGCAGAGGTTATGAAGGACAGTTTGGGCTTCTAAAGTTCGGGCAAAAGCCAACCGCTCCAGCAGGCCCACCGGTACGGTACCCGAGCCAACTGAATGGGCTTTACTGGGGTACGTGTGGCCGTGTGGCCTGCTGCGTCTGCGGGCTGCGGGGGTCAGGGGCTGCCTTGTGTTAAGTCCGAGTCATAATGATACTTCCAAATTACGCTGGGAACTAATATTTTGACAGAAAGTGGGTAGCCACGTCAACTCAGCTTCCAATTTCGCGAGGATTCAATATGACTGGGTCGTTAATCGCTTCCAACTGCGGCCGTACCACTCGCCACGTATGGTACTGTAGTAACTCACACGATGACGTCCTACCGCCTGATGTGGGTGCTGCAGCGTGATACCAGTGATGAGGCCAAAGGGAGAAGAGCCTTGCTAGACGAAGCAAACAATCCGGTTGTACGGTAGCTGTCTACTAGAGGAGCACGTCATGCCGCAGCGTGGCGCTTGCACAGTAATGTGCAGTGGTCAAGTATTTGGTTCGTCACCGGATTGTATTACTCAAGATGTCTGTGCCACGGTAGTGCGAGAGTGGAAACAACAGTGGGTTTGCGTTTTGTGGTGTCAAACATCACAGTGGCCTACCGGTACCAATTGGAAATTTCAAAAATCTGCTGGATACCAAAACTCTCTTTCGGACGCTTCCAGACTTGGAAAACACTAGCTAGTGCTGCTGTACGGTAGTACCAATTTCAGTGTCGTCGAGGGGGCTTTTGGTAAAACTTGCTGCATTCGTAATGTTTGCTCACTAGTACAGTACATGCACAGTAGATGTTTGCCAATGTTAACTATAAATGGTTAGGGATTTGCTCTATTTGAGCATGTCGCTAGCTAGCTAAGAAGTAGAGCCTGTGAGCTATGTTTCTTGACGGCAAACTTTGCTGTTGCTGGCGGCTAACCTTGGGGTTGCTGGTGTCGCAACAAGTTGGTGATGCCATCTTTGCCCAGATCGTTCGATCCCACGCTCTTTTGAAATCTTGGTAGGGGCTGCCGTAGCTTTTGCTGCCCAGCACTGTGCAACAGCAGACTCAATCATACCGAGGAGTTTTTCCCCCCTCATGCAAGCTGGTATGGTGAGTTGGGATGTACAAAGATATCGGAATATGCGACCATTCCCGAGTACCGTAGGTATCCTGCCTTTTTCATGATCTCTCGAACACGACTGCGCTGCTCACAGTCATCACTTTTACAAAAGGAGTTTTCCACTTCAATCAGCATGACATGAATTTTCACCTTGTTAAAATCAATGGTTTCCAAAACCAACGTTCGGCTCCTTCCACATCCAAGGAAAAGAAATCAATGGCCTCTCCCGCAAATACGTCTTCCAACACGGGTTGCAGTGGACCACAGGGAACACTGACTGTTTCGGTTCCGTCGTATGCTTTGGCTTTCCCCTCCAATCCGGCATTGGTCCAAATGGTAGCATGGAATTCCAATGTCTGGTCGGGAGTAGGACACGACGGCGCAAAACTCATGGAATGGGCTTGCGGTCGATTTACCGGCACCTCAGGGAACACCATGGGATTGGCTTCAACGAGGAGTCCCTTCCATCCCAAGCAAACATCAAAGAAGCGACTGTTGGATTCTTGCGCGCCATTAAACGCCCCCATTTCGATGTAGTTGCCCCGTTTGCCCATGGACGCAAAGAACTTTTTCCAGATAATCTTGTCCTCGTTGTCACGGGATCGATCATCTTTTTCCAGGGCAAAGAATGACTCGTAGGTGGGTGGATTGTTGTTGTTGCTGTCAGTGACGCCACAGGAAGAATGAGGGCCCCCAAATGACTGTGAGGGAGGAGTGTAGTGGTACTTGGTACGGTTGTACCCGATCGCTGCCGGCTCTTGCGTCTGTTCTGCTTGTGGTGTTTGTTCTTTCTGTACCGGAAGAGCACTTTCAATTGTTTCCAGACTACTTTGGAGACTCCGATGGGAAAAGGACAAGCCTGTACACGTCAGGACAGTCACTACCATGGACCCGAAAATGCGAGTCAGTCTGGCAGCATTCTCGGACCAAAGTGGTGCGCTTGGTTGTTGCTGCTTTTCCTGCCGTGGACGACGCAGTGTTCTGACCATGTTGTTTGTCGTTCTAGAGTATATAGATAGATGAGCGGTGGTTGCAGCTGTTGGCTTGGATGTTGCCTCTACTAGACTAATGTGCTTGGTCAAAACAAATGAATGATGGCTCTTTGATGAGAGGTGTGAACAAGCGGAGGTTGGGCTGAGGCGCGCTGTGGGCTGTGGTGCTGGCACTTCTGTCCAAGACCTGGCATTAACTTCGAATGTCCAAGACTCTGGTGACCAAATTTATGGCAATACGTACCGGTACGGTCATTGTGACAGTTAGTTGTTTAGTTAGAGAGAAGGACTGTTGGCTGATCCTTCAATTCTCGACACATAAAGATTTATCTCCAGATCGCATACGGTACGGTACCAATACTTGGTACCGGTACCTGCAAGGTCAGGAACCAGACTGCAATCCTTTTTTGACAGTTTCTTAAATGAGAAAGTAGTTTCTCATTTGAGAAACTAAGTTCTGAAATGAGAAAGTTAGTTTCTCATTTGGTTGAAATGAGAAACTATCTTTTGAAATGAGAAACTATATATGAAACTGCTAGTACATGTGTTGTGATTTCTGCCAGAAATGAGAAACTATTTCATCAAATGAGAAACAAAAACTGTTAGTTTCTCAAATTGAGAAACTAAAAATGAGAAACTAAAACTAAAAATGAGAAACTAAAACTGTTTGAAAAATTTCAAAACATCATTGGGGTTTCCGGACCTTGCTGGTAGCTTGGTAGTGGTGACAGCTGTGGTGAATAACCCAGTCTAGCTAGAGTAGTTTACCGCATCTACCTGATTTCAAAGGCAGTGGATCCGCAGCGCGGAACGTCGCCATTCCCCACAATCTCCGCATGCCACCCTTGCTTGACCGGTTGACTACAACAGCGAAGGTATACTTTTACAATCACATATCTTTACACTTGCAGCAAAATGAGCCTGGAAGATGATCCGATGCTCTCGAGTCTCCCTCGTCTGTTGGCTTGGAAAGACAAGGGCACCTTGACGGTGGTGGACGGGGTGGAACTGTTTTCCATTGCCACACCGGGCTTTGGCCTTGCAACAACTAATAAAAAGCCCCATTTGTTGATTCTGCATGGCTACCCTACGGCGTCGTACGATTTCCACAAGATTTACAATGCCCTGACTGCCAAATTTGAAGTGCTGTGCTGGGATTTTGCGGGATTTGGATTTTCGCAAAAAGTGTATCGGACCATTGGACAACAAGTGGACTTGTTGGAAGGATTGTTGGAGCAAAATGTAACCAACAATGACAATGATCTTTCGCTCCACATTTTATCGCATGACTTGGGAGATACATTGGTGCAAGAAATGATTGCACGGGGACGCAATTTCTCGGCGACCATTGAATCGATTGTCATGCTCAATGGCGGGATTCTTCCCAACGAGTGTCAACCCACCGTGGTTCAAAAACTCATGCTGATTCCAGGCATTAACCACGTGGGGGCCATGTTGGTACAGAATTTGCGTGTGTTTAGCAAGTCCGTTTCCAAAGTCTTTGGTCCTCATACGCAACCCACACACGAGGAACTCCGAGAATTGCACGCCCTGGCACTGTGTCGGGGAGGACATGCGGTCGCGGCACACAATATAAAATACATTACGGAGCGTCAAATCTTTCACGATCGATGGGTGACGGCCCTCCAGTCGTATGCGAAACATCGGCATTTGTTGTTCCTCAATGGACCGGCCGATCCGGTGTCGGGACGACACTTGGCCACTGCCGTGCAAGAACAAATTCCAGGAGCCAAAGTGGTCTTTTTGGACAACGATATTGGACATTGGCCACAAATCGAGGCACCCAAAGCCACCATTGACGGCATTATGGAGTTTCACAAACAGCAGCTTGGGACATTTTGAAGAAAAAGAGCAAGGGCTAAACTAAACGAGCGAATCGAATCCATCCTTCCTTGTCATATATACATGCTCGTGCGGATCACAGCAGCTCCCGTCGATATACACCATCACCCCATGGCGATGCACCCTGGAGGAATTCGCCCGCCCCCCAAAATCATCCAGGATGAACGCTACGACGGCGGATGAATCCTCAAGCATGAGGGAAAAAGACGGGACGAAGAAACATCCACGCCCTTGGAAGCAGCACCAACCTCGAAAACGGGACGGTTCATGCACAAAGCAACAAAAACACAGGTCATGTTGCAATACACACGACAACAAACCAGGGATTCCACCCTGAAGGAAATCTCCTGCAGTGGGGACCCACAAATGAATCATCCAAGATAAATTCTCCGTGGGCACAAGAACCCGGAGGGGAAAAACAGCAGGATGAGGTAACAGCCACGCCATTGGAAACAGCAGCAGCCTCGAAAACAGGACGGTAAATGCACAAAGCAACAAAAACACAGGTCATGTCGCAATACACACGACAACAAACCAGGAAATCCAAAGGCTCCCTTTATTCAGAGCGCATCGCTTGTTCACCAATATTTGCTGGCAAAAACAACGGGAGAACAACGAGGCGCACCAACATATCCATGGATCATCACCATCGTATCAAGCAATACGACAACAAACCAGGGAAATGCAAAGCTTCGTTCTGTTCAGATTTACATTGTTGCATCATTCTCAGGACGCCGAAACTTCACTGCTTGCATTCGTCCAACGATTTTGCTCTCAACGGGTGATAACCCCCCTATGCTGCTCCAACCACTTTTGTACCCCACTACAATCTACGTTTGGTGTGAAAGTGATCACCTTTGGAAGGAATTGGAAACTCAGCGGTCTAGGTGAAGGTCGAAAGACTGCACAGCAAGGTTGGCTGGTATCTTTGTAGCACAGACTGGTACCTTCTTTCAACATCTTTTAAAGCTTTCAAAGAGGTGATCAGGTAAAGATTCTGAGCTTGAAAGGGAACAGCTGGGCATTGTTATTACTTGAGAAGAAAACGAAAAAGGCAGTTTCACACCGCCAACCTCTGGGCACACCCTTGAAGGTACGCGTTCTATGAGCAAACAAACAACAGTGAAATCAAAAGGAACACCACCAGAGCAAGTGATCAGTTGCCGTTTGTGTCTCTTGGTCAAACGACTCGCTCGTTGAATCCAGTGGCTGCGAGTGCGTACCGTACGTTCTACCATCTGTACCACTCGCTTACTGCAATCATTTGAGGTGAAGTGGTACTGCGACGAAATGTCAGTGTATCTAGCTGGGCAACCAAAGATCCAATGACGCTTGTGTTGAAGCTTCTTTTTGACAAGCGTAGCATTGCAAACGAAACGGTGGGAACCCAACTCTTTTAAAAAAAGCCTCTCGGTGCAACTTACAAGTAGCTTTCGATCGATTGACAAGTTGTGTTGTAACCACTGGCCATAGGGGCTTAGCTCTTTTGGAATGTTTTCCTGAACTAAGTATGTCTTTGGCTGATGAAACGCGATGGACGACTCAGTTGCAGAGGCACACTCCGGCCTGTGAATAGTGAATAATTCAAGCTGGGCTGGGTTGTAGTGCTGAGGTGGCACTCAGCTAGTATGAACCTTGGAGGTGAGACCAATGATACTGAAGAAGTTGTGAAGATATGAATGCTGCACACCGATAGAAGCCGAACCATGCCTAAAGTCCCAAAGCCCAGCACAGTGGCCCAATGCTTGACTGGCTTTATTCAGTTCCCCGTACCGGTAGTCTGAAGCAGGGCACCTGAAACGTACAGTGCAGCAGCCGAATCCTTGACTGACTTGGTTCAGTCCAGGCAGTCTGCTAACTGGTATGTTGGAGCGCACGGACTGGGCTCCTGCTGCGCTATAGAATGCCTTGCTGGAGGCATTCCTCTACCAATACCTAGTAACTAGTCTAGACTCTGCACTTTCGTCTCTAGTGTGCCCGCCTTGGGCGTTGCCAGTGCTCTGGGCAGGCAGTAGAGAATGAAATGGGCAACTCGGCACCAGCCATCGACAACCTCAGCCGACCCGTGTCCGCACCTCCAGAGTCTTTCTTCTTCCAACGGTCATTGAGCGACCCAAAACCAGCATTGTTTCCATTGTAAGAACGGTACATCCATGAAATATTAATAGCCTTCAGTGGAAAATTTGAAGCCTCGAAGAGCAAGAGTAGTCACATCATGAATATCTTGGCTGACCGGGGGACCACACTGTTGAATATTTCGGAGGGCGGTACCCCGTGACATGTAGGCATGCAGACCAGGCAGTGCTATGGACAAGACCAAGAGAGCTGCTATCAACATTCATTTCTGTTCTGATAGCCTGAACGTCGCGTGGATATCACGATCAGGCAGGAGCAAAATGAGGAGAGGATTCATACTAGATCGAAACCTTCAAAAGTACGATTTGCTTCAAATTGTGACCTGTCTTGTGGCTGCAGACGTCGCGTGGATCGCCACGAACCGTTTTAAATCTCTGAATTCGCCACCTATATGCCTCAATCTCCTCCAAGATACCAAAGAAAGTAATTCTCTGAGTCAACGGAATAATTCCTCGCCTGCACTCTGTTAGAAAGACACGTTCCTGGTCCTTAGATCGATTGTTCTGAGGACATATTAGGAAGAGAACTATTTGTTAGGAAACCAAAGGGTCTCTCACTATAGAATTATGGTACAGTCATATTGAAGGATAGAATGCCAAGGAAATTCTTCAACTTCCGCTTCGATCTTGAGCGTCGCAGAATAGACATTCTAACAACGATATAAGCCCCACTACAGAAGCGTGTACAGTGAACGGATGGCAACCGAGTAATGATGCCAGATGAATGTCCAAGCAGTGTTCCGAGAGAATTTAAGCTTATTTTCAGAGTTTCTATGAACAGAAAGACCCACAAAGGGCAATGAAAGAACAATGTCAATACTATTGATGACATAAAAGTTGTTTTCAGTTGAAGAGCAGCTTTTACACTGTAGTACAAACGGCATGCAAAGCAAATACAACAGCTGAAAGAACTAACTCCTGTGTTTCTCCACACGCCTTGTAGGTTTCTCTACAACGGGCTGTTGGATGCATGTAACTGTGTTTGATAATCAAACTCTTTGATAGCGGAAAGCCCTCTCTAGATCTACTAGCTAGCTAGCCATACCGGCAACTACCTTGTGCTCCAAGGGCTGACCACCAGGCACCAGGTGGTAGCGCTGCTTTTATGGCAATGCAGCAATGGCGCAGGAATTCGGAGAGCTTTCTAAAACTAACTCAACAGTGCTGCAGCCTACTGCTTATCAACTCAAGGTAAGGCTTACAAGCAATGCTGCATTGTGTGGCTGCTTGAACGCCATGTTCATGAATTATTCATCAAATTCAATGCCTGCATGCTGGATCCCATGGACCCCTCACTGTCGCTACGACAATGTTGTCCTGAAACTCAGCTCCTCCAGCTCTAGCTCTAATGGGAGCCTGCTGGAACCTACCAGTACTCGCTAGCTAGCTAGCCTATAACAAACTACTAGACACCAGCCCAGAACCTAATACTACTAAGAACCCGTGTATTGTTTCGTTGCTTGCGTGATGTGTTGTTGTTTGTAGCCCGTTTGTTGGTTTTTGTCCCTCCCTGTTATCGTTTCCGCCGTGCCAGCCTTTTGAGAGGATCTGAATCCATGTCTTGTGGTGAAACGGGACCTAGAACTTCATTGATGTACGAGAGGAAGTCATCTTCATGATGCACATGATCTGGGCTTTGATGACCTTGGTGGTGGTGGTGGTGGTGGTGAGGGGAAAGCGGAGGATGCTCTGGAAACAATGGTTGTATACTACTGGTCTCTGGTTCTGGCGTTGCTGACTGTGATGGAAACTTGGCGGCTGCGGGTGCTGCTGGTGCAGCGGCTGGTGGGACAATGGAAGAAGCTATGGAAGAGGCTTCTGGAGCAGATGCAGCAGCAGATGTAACTTGTCCAGGTAGAGGTGGCATGGGAAGAGTAGTAGTATCATCAATGGATGTAAATGCTAATCGATCTCCTTGGGTGGCATCATCCCCTGAATCATCCAAAAAGTTTCCCTCCAACTGCACACCCGGAAATCTGGAAGAGACATGAGCTGCCACTTGAGCAATCGTGCTGTGAACTTTTTGCTTCTTCTTCTTCATGTTTTCGTTGGTAGTGGTAGCATCTCGAATGGCATGGGATACCTTCTCCAAGCTCCGTTGCTGAGACAGTTCCACCCACTCTCGTTCGGAGGAATCCATCTTGAGAAAGCGGCCTCCGGTGGCTCGAATGTGGTCATGGACCTTCTTGACCACCGCACTCTTGGCTTTTCTAGAGCCAGCGTTGTTATAGTCGTCGATAGATTCCGAGATGATGTGACGGAATCGTCGGTTGCCCACTGCATATGCAATACAGGGGTAGCACAAATGACACAAGACAAGCAACAAAGTGGGGGTGAGGATACCGTTGTATACCCCTTCATTATCTACCTTCCTCTTTCGATTATCCAGCCTCTAATACTCACCATGATTGAAGGAGGTCTTTCCCCTGCCACACAGGACGTCATTGGCATTGATACCCAGGTCGTCCCGAGCTGCCAGTTTCCCACTGCCAGCTTCCAAATTGATGGCCAAGCGGGGCTCCTCGTTACCATCATCGAAATTCATAGTAACTCCAGAGGTGCTAAGTGTGTTAAAGTCGTCGTTCCAATCGTTAATATTCATTGGGGATATGAAGTTGTGCGAATGGACATTCGAATGGAAAAGACACTGAGATGGCGGCGGCTGTTGCTGCTGTTGCACAAGATAAGAAGATGATCAGGTATTATGAAATCACAGGCGGAGCTCTAAGCTGAACCAAGAAGGTCTAATCGTCAACTGCCTACGGTTTTGCGACTTACGACTGGTGGCTGACTCCCAACCAAAAAACCTCAAACCATCAACCAGTGTCTCCGAAAACGAAGGGTCTTGCTGCCAAGGTTGCCATGCTGGCTGTTTGTTCTGGTTCCGGGAAGGCACGGCTCGCGTGCGCCATTTGTCACAGCCACAACATTCGAGGCCCTACACATCACGGCTCACAAGCCAGGACAACAACGTGAAAAGAATACCAATGGTTTAACAGGATGTTGAAGAAATTCTGGAAAATCAACGTACTTAATTAACTGTTTAGTTTCGCCGTAAAGGTCGTAGTTTGATCTTGGGGGTTCCTTAGCTGTGCCAGCTGCTGTGCCTTTAGGGTTGGTCCTAACCAGGCATTACGCGGTTACGTTACGCGAAATATCACCTCAGAAATGTCTTTGACATTTTCAGATGCCCCAAAACTCAAAAAAAAAATTACGCGGATCGATTCTAGAGTCCAAAAGTACTCTTGCGTTACGTTTTTCCAAAATGTTGTGGTTTCTGCGTTAGCCAATCAAAATTCTTGCCGCCAGCCGCACCTCGGCAGTTGGGTCGTGTCACAAACTCGAAATTTTAGACTCTAACTCTAACTAGCCGTACCTTCCAAGCATCGTTTATCTTATTCTATTCTTCCTTTGTACAGCAATCAACCAATGCAACCATGATGATAGTCGATAGTGAGACGGACACTAACCTTCTCTTCTTCCAATGGCTATTGCAGCTGCTCATCTTTACCTCCGGACTCTACTTCTTCCTTCCTGGTGAGAGCAGGAACCCGCCAATCTATGCACAGAGGCTTGATTATTGCGAGAGACATGAAAAGCGTGGAACATTCACTCGAAGACTACGAATGAGGAAGAAATCGTTCGACAAGCTACTCGCAATGATACGCGATGACTTATTGATCATGGAAAGCCAAGCAGAGAAAAGAGGAGGGGCCATTATCCCAGAGATTTGCCTTTACTGTGCCATTCGGTGGCTTGCTGGTGGTTCATACTTAGACATCATAGACATCGCTGGAATTTCGAAGTCCTCCTTTTACAGAGTGGTGTGGAAGACTATTGGAGCCATCGTGAAGTGCCCCGCCCTAAAGCTGAAGTTTCCCAAAACAAGGAACCTTGTTAGGAGGGCCATCGCTGGATTCGCAAGCATTAGTACCGAAGGAGCAATCAACAACTGTGCATGTGTCTGTGATGGCTACTTGATGAGAATTAGAGTGCCTTCGAAAAAAGAAACCATGAACATTCGATCCTTCTTCTCAGGCCATTACCAGTGCTACGGTGTCAATGTTCAAGCTGCCGTTGACCACCAATGTCGCTTTGTTTTCATTGCCTTTGCCGCACCAGGAGTTTCTGATGACCGAAACACTATCAAGCAGTGCAGTCTTTTTGAACTGATTGAAGGCCTTCCTTCTGGTATCTGCTGCATTGGGGATGCTGCGTACATGCCAACAGAACACATGGTTCCAATCTACCAGGGTGTGGACAAGTTTAACAGAACATACGACAACTTCAATTTCTTTGCCAGTCAGTGCAGAATTAGAGTTGAGATGGCATTCGGAATGATGCAACAGAAGTGGGGGATCTTGCAGCGGCCTGTGTGCTGTTCCTTGAAGCACACTGCTGTTATGATCCAGGCAATCGGTCGCCTACACAACTACTGTATTGAGGAACGTTTGTCGCAAAAGCAATCTGCCTTGGATGTCCCAGATACTGGATTGCCAAGTTACATGCCCAGCATTCCCCACAACAATGAAGGAGATCCGGTCCCTCTTCAAAATGTATTCACTGGTTCAGTTGATGGGCACTCCCATTTGCGAGAGTACATGGCGAAGAGAGTAGAAAGGCTTGGCCTCTGTCGACCTGGCAACGAACGGGCTTCCAAGAGACGAAGGTTCGCGAAGGTTTAATCAATAACAAATAGGTTTCTTTAGTATTATTTGTGGACTACAACCGTGCTACACTTTCATGTCCTCCTTCTCTTTGTCTTCTCTGTCGTCATTGTCACTGTCACTGTCACTCGTCTTCACTGTCACTCTTCTTCACTGTTACTCGTCTTCTTCTACTGTAATTTGTCTACCGTTGTTCTCACTTCGCCGCGTTAGAAGTCATGTCACTGGTGCTATCGGTTCCAGGATTGGTGACAACATCACCGGGGACCACACCACAAGTTACCGATCTGTCAGCAGGAATGCCAAGGATCGCTTCCAGCTTCCTCAAGCGAATGGCCATGTTGCGAAGCAACGGGGCCATAGATGTTTTGCCGACCATTCCAAGAAATCTTTCTGCCATAGCTGTGTATTCATTCCAATGCGAGCTGTCATCATTTCTTGTGTGCATGGTTTGAATTGCCGAGGTTGTCGTCTTAATGGAAGAAACTAAGGCTGCGATGTTCTTTGCTTTGCTGCCACCTGCTCCTGTTCCTTCGTCATCGCTCATCGTCAAGTCAACTTCAGAGTCGCTCTTCAACTTAGCTGACAGGAAAGTCGCGAACTTGCCATCAATGGATGGATTGTGGTTTGAGAGTACATGACAATAGTATACGACCTTGGCAGGAACAGGGCTGCTACTTGTTCGAATGCACGAAGTTTCGTAAACTTTGGATTGGTACAGTACGTCCACAAGTCATTGCTGTGGTGTCCAGAGAGTCTCATTTATTTCAAGCACTCCTCTCTGGCTTTCATTGCATCGCTCATCAACTGCTGGCATGAAGCGTAGGTTTGCAGGGAAAAATCGTTCAGGTTTGGCTCTTCCTCAGTCACCCACTCATAAAGCCGCTCATCCAAATCGCCATCTTTGTAAACGTCAGGGTCACTGTAAAGAACAATGCTCAAGACAGGATTGTTTTGGGTATCATTAACAAACTCAGACACCTCCAACCAGAAACTTTTGATTGGGTTTCCGCCGTGTGCAGCTTCATAATGTTCTCGCTTCATGTTGTCGTTAAGCTCGCAGAATCTGCTCACGAATTTCTTGTGAAAGACTGCATTGGCCACTCGCCACCAAGTTTGCAGCTTCTTTTCCTCCCTGCTTGAATGTGGATTGGCAATCAACTTGTCGTTGTACAGGGTTCCCATGTTGATGGATAACGCGATGTGCTTCCTTGCATCGAAAAGTGTCATCGTTCCAGCACGTTTTACACCACAGTCCTTTGCCAGTCGCCGAATTTGAGTGCTTTTGAATGTAGCCAAATCAAGAAGCTGCTCGTTCGCTGTGCCTTTGAAGAGTGTATACCATTTGGCCACTGAGTGGGTGTCATTATCAGATTCTTTCCTGGTATCAACTTCGTCTTGGCAAGTGATTAATTCCTTTTTTTCTGCTGAGAAGTGATCGAGCATTGCTTCAATCAGCTGCTGTTTCTTTTCTTCTTCCTCCGGATTCTTCTTTGGCTTTTTAGCCTGCTTCTTCTTCTTGTTGTTCTGGCTTCCATCATTCGGTAGTACGGCTGCAGCTGCCACTGGTACAGTAGGAGCACTGGCGGGCCTTGCCTTTTGTCCTTGCGAAGGAACGGGTGGGAATCCCATAAATGGATCAGATGCCCAGGGGGGAGGGGTGTTAGAGAGGTGGTAGGGAACACCATAAGTTCCCGGCATAAGCCCCCTTTTCCGTGGGAGGAGGGCAGGAGGAGGTGTCTCTTCCAAGTCTTCATCAAAGTCGAATTGACCTAAAGTGGTGGCTTTCATATTTGCTTCTCTGATGCGATCATGTTCGGCTGCAATTGCCATTTCTTCTTCTCTCTGCTTCTGAAGCTCTTTCTCGATCTCCAACTCCTCTGCCAACTCTTCTGCCTCTGCTTCCTCCTGCCTTTTGCGCTCCTCCTGCCTTTCCCTCCTCATCTCTGCAAGCATTCTCCTCTTTCGGACCTTTGCAATGGTCTTTGCCACATCCACAGAAGAGGAGGAGTTAGATTCGTTGTCATCTTCTTCCATTCCTGCTGCTGCTGTTTCGATTTCTTCTTCTTCGAATTGTGTGTGGGAAACATGGGGAAAACTTGCCTCGAACGTTCCTACTAGCGATATCTAGCGATTTATGCACTCCTGCCATTCTAATCTATTTTATCATGTCTAGCTATCTTCATTGCCGCATTCCAACTACTGTTCCGACTTTCATAGACAATCTAGAACAGGCTATCGCCTCCACAAGACTCGCGATGCCGCAGCTGCCATCATGGCTACGTGGTACAACTCCCATTATTTCTGTGTGATGGCTTTTGTGGATGCGCGATTCTTTTGGAGGGGATCGCCCTGCTGAACTTTTGCACGAATGAGATTTGCAGCACACGTAACTTGGAATTGTGATAAGAACCACATGATTACGCAAACTGTTTTGCCCCTCTTAGTCATTAGAGGTGCGCGTAACGCGTAACCTTACGTGCCGGTTAGGACCAGCCCTTAGCTGTTCGTCCTCCCGAACTCGCACAATTAATTTTTTTAACATCAAAAGCATCATCTGTCATCCCAGTGCCTCCATCACACGCCGGCACCGGGCGATCCCGCACCCCGAGTCACACAAATCTTCGGTATCCTTTTTAAAAAATCGTCCATCGATATCATGGCGCCATGCACCAATCCAAGAGAACATGAAGGAAGGAGTTCATCTAATCTTTATCTTCCTGCTGGAACTCAAAGATTGAATGCATGTGTGAATGTATGGGCTAGTCGGCATTAACGATGGGGGTGTGTCGGCAACGTAAAAAATAGCATCCGACAAAAAGTGCTATTGTCAACTACAACAGCAAGTGCCCTAGGCATGGCCAGGCTGCCTGCTGGGTCTGAGAGATGGCGGCGATATCAACTCCACAAAGAAGCAGCCAAAGCGGAGATTCTCGGCAGCCCAACAGGCCATACCGGTCCGGTAGTACTGTCTGCTTTGTCGTGGATCGAATCGCCGGTAATATTCTAGGTCTAGCTAGACCCATGGCACAAAATGTACAAACGTTACAACCTGTCGGGCTCTGCTGATACAGCCAGGGCACCAAAGATCCTCTCAAGCGCTGCTAGTTAGCCTTGAATGTCAATTGCTACCGCTACGGTACCCACAACACCTAGATGGTCTCAGGATCTTGGTCCAGCTGGGCCTAGGTAGTAGGCAGCCTCTAGATTAGGAGGAACACAGTCTCAATTGTGGTAATTATTCTCTCTGTCTTCACTCTCAGTGAAACACCGAGCAGTGGAGGAGATATATATATTTTTGACTGATAGGTGTAGCTCTTCAACAACCGCAACCCGAAACCCTATTTCGCTGGTCCTCTTCACTAATTCCCCCACATTGCCATACAGCTTCTTTTTGTCGACCGGCACTAGGTGCTGGCGATGTCTGTGCCTTCCTCATCAAAGCTAGAATCAGGAATTCAGGAAGGGAGGGTTCAAGCAAAAAAACTTAGGCACACACTCGCTAGGCACACACTAGCACACTAGCCCACTAGCTAGCTAGCCAGTCCGACTTGGTCTTTCCACTTGGTACAAGAGCAAACGAGTCAATGGTACTATGTTGTTTAATTCATTGATGATGGTTATTGACGGCCTCGCCTATAGCCAGATGACCGTCAAGTTGAAGGACTGTCAAAGCTTTAAACTCTCTCTCTCACTTCCGAGTTGAGGCGAGCTCCTTTGGTACTACCGGTAGCTAGATAGTTGTTGGAAGCTCTTGAATCCCAGTTTGCTTGGCCTGGCTGGGCCTGCCTTGGGACGACAAGGGCAGGTGAGAGTTAGAAAGACGCGCAAGATTTTCCTACTGGCTTTCGCTGGACGTCTAGGTCAGCGAACACGAACACTGGCTTGAGCTAACCAGCACTGTTGCTTGGATTCTGATTTCTGATACCGGTAGCTATGCTGGTACAAATGGAAGGTCAAGAGCAAGCAAGAAGCAAGCAGCCATCAATTGAAGAAAAAGAATGGTACCGGTATTGAGGAAAAGGCCTTCAACAACACTCTGGTAGAAGCTCGTCTTCGTTGGTCTTCTCCATTCCCTGAACATCAGATTCTGTTCGTAAGGATGATGCACTTTTAGATTTGTGACAGCTCTCGTTGCGCTGCTGGGAGCCGTTCTTTAGAACGGTACCGATACCGGTAGCATTTCAACATTTCCTCCCATGACGGTATCAGGGTCATGGTGTCATGGTGGAGTCTACTGCCTACATAGTCTACCGTCACGCTTTCGGCTCGATCGTGGTCTTGCCGGCATGCGCAGGACTCCCGCACAAGAGGGGACCTTCAAGGAACGGCTGTGGCCACCGCCCTGTCAAGGAGGAAACACATAGGGATGAAGCCCACTTTCTTCTCTCCTGAATGATTCAATCGAATCTTGGCATTGCAGCAGGACTAGTACAGCAGGATAGTTCTCTCTGAGTTAGCTAAGCACGGTACGAAAAAGTAGGGGTTATTGTTCAACCAAGGCCTCCCAACTTAGAACTTGCATTTGGAATGGTATTGAGGTTTGCCCCGGCAAGTCGGGCTCTATGAATGGATTGAACAACCGGATTTCAGCAACTGAATGGATTGAACAAGCAAAGTTCAGCAACCGTAACCAGTTCTCTTTATTGCCATCCAAAAATTAAATTTTGTTGATTCTTTCAGCGGACTCTGAATATCCAATGCACCCATCCATCATGGCATTCGCTGCCTCTGATGACTAAAGTTAGAATGGTCACAGCAAGCTACATCCAGTTTGAGAAAAAGAAGGACCGACACTACTTAACCTTGCATGAGTGCGCAAAACTCTGCAAACGTGATTTCTCCATCTCCGTCCAGATCCACTTGGCGCATGAGCTTCCTCGCATCTCGCTTGGACATGATCTTTTCGTTTCGGTTGCACAGTGCCTTGAGATCGTCCACAGTGATCGTCCCCGTCTTGCTGACATCAAAGTTGTCAAATGTTTCTCGTAGGTTCTCCCGCGTCAGCAAGAGGGAATCGTCGGCTGCCGCAGCCATGAACTCGGCATACTCAATGACCCCGTCCTTGCACGCACACACACAAACCATTAGTAGCAGTCGCAAACATGGATTTGTTTGTGGCGTGATAGCCATTCCATTCCATTCCATTGCTTGGCTTGGCTTGACTTACCTTGTTGACATCGACGCGGTCAAACGTATTGGTAAGTAGCTGTTGCACCTTGGCACTCTTGCCCTTTCCGTGAGCTTTTTCCAGGGCTACTTTGAGTTCGTCACGGGATATGACACCATCGACTAGAACTTTGTCCAAATGATGAAAGACGCTATCGAGGCTCCGTTTGGCGCTGGTGCCATAGAGTAAATTGCTGGCAATGTAAAGTCGTGCTGCCTGCTCCAATTTGTTCTTGGCGTCAAAGTTTTGCAAGTTGGACTATGTTGATTGATTGATTGATTGATTGATTGATTGTCGTTTTGGATTGATTGATTGTTGAGGTGGAGAACGAAAGGGAACGTTGTGTGTAAGCGAGCACAGGACAAATATAATATACACGAAGGACCCAGACAATGAGGGCCTTACCAAACAATCCTGAAGAGCCTCTTTTCGCTCGGTACCTTTGACTTGATCCACCTCACGCAACCATTCATGTTCCAAAGCTTGCGTTGCCGTAATTCGATCCGTATCTTTGTAGGTCATTAATTGCTTGACAAAGTCTCGTGCGGATGGTGACACTCGTTCCAAATAGGGATGCGTGGCAAAGAAATTGTCGACCCATTCCAAATCTCGAAATTTGCGGGGTCTCACGTGCGGGTCTTCAAAGGGATGATGTCGTGTCAATAATTGAAAGGTAATGATCCCGACGGCCCAAATATCGCTGGGTTCTTCAAATACGGACAAGTCCCCCGCGCGTGTTTCGGGAGCGGCAAAGAGATCGTTGGGGGCCATTTCAATCACCGTCTTGTTGTTATTGTTGTCGCTGTCTTCACCATCGTCACTATTACTACTACTGTCGTCATTGTTGTTGTCGTCATCATCTTCTTCAATGCGACGATGCAATTGCGACTGGTGTTTGTAAATGGCATCCATTTCTCTATTCATGACGGCATGTCCAAATCCGGCAATGTACAGACCCCGCAAGGATCCGCGTTTGGGATCGACCAAAATGTTGTGATAGGACAGTGCCGTGTGGGCGAATCCTCGTGCATGGCAGTATTGCAGGGCGCGCAAAATGATGCGAATCAACAAGGCCACTTGGACTTGGTCAAATTTGCTGGAATCGGGGTAGATTTTGGGAATGACCTCGTAAATGTTGGGATGATCCAATCGATCCATGATGAAATAGGTATTTTTGCGATCTTCCAGCGTCTCGTACAAGTGGAGAATGTTGGGATGCAGCAATTGTTGGTAGCCGTCAATTTGTTTCTTAATGACATGGGGAGGAATTTTTTTGCGTGGTAGAATCATGACAGAACGATATTCTCCACTTTTCTTGTGGCGGGCCAAGTAAGTTTGACTAAAGCGGGCTTCCTGGATTGGGTAGACAGAGACATCATCGTAGTAGTTGAGCAGTTTCTTGTGTTGCTTGGCAAGATCCACATGTTCACCCGGTCCTTCGCGCTCGGATTCGTCGTGGTGGGATCTGAGGGAGAGATCTTTCATGGCGGTGGGAGAGATACTGATGCTGCTAGCCAGTTGTTGGGTTGTTCTGGATTGTGTTGGCTTTGTTGCTTGCTGTTGTGTTCCATCTCCCATCTCCAGTGACGGTACCGGTACATGTACTGAAGTGTGGTACCATTGGCGCCCTGATTCCTGCATGCAGCTCGTTCGCCAAATCTATTCGGAACATTCTCGAAGAGCCCAAAATTTGGAAGTTGAACGCACCCAGCTTGAGCCGGTCAGGCATTGCCACCGGTACCAGACCTCCGGCAGCAATTAGTAGCAGCCAGATCAGATACAATGTAGATGATCACAAATCCTCTTTTGAATAGTTCTAGCTAGTCTAGCTAGCCAGGAGAGGAGGCGCCAACTGTCTTTCGTTGGAATGTTCGACTTGCTGCCTTGTCAGCCACACAGGGGTTTTGCTGTCATTTATTTTCCCGCTCCCTCCTGGTAGCTTTTGTAGCTACTTCCTTTGGAATTTACTAGCTAGTACTTGGGCGCTTGCTTCTTCTCCAGACTTGTATGGGGTCTTTCTCTTTTGGGCTGTTCGTTCGTCACTCTCTGTTGGTAGGCTCACCATACCGGTGCTGGCTACATCGCCGGAGGCAGCCATGATATCTTTGTGTGCTTGGGACAAGGCATCGCTCAAGATTTTCAGTTGCTCTCCCGTCTGGATGTTCTTGGTACACTCCCAGTAATTGGGTAACATGGCATTGTAGGCTCCCATGTAGTCGAGTAGGTTGGAAAGCTCCTCCTTGGTTTGTAACACTTGGTCCGGACCCAAAATGAAATGACCCACGTGGGTGATCTTTCCTCCTTGCCGTCGTGGAATGTACCAGCGAGATTGTTTGGAATTGAAAAAGACTTGAAAATGAAAGGGACAAACCTTGTCCACTCCTCTGATAGGATATACGGTGGATCGTCTCTTGCTCTCCTCACAATGCTGTGGTGGAGACGACAATGGGGTGAGAGAGTTTTGCTCAAAGTAATATGTGATATGGTTTGATCCATATTGTGGATGTATCCATCGTTTAATAAACTCGAAGCAATGACTTACTTTTGGACTGTAATATCTGTGTCTTGGGCAGACAATCGTGAGGCATCCTTTCTTCTTTTCCCACCCTTTATTCTTGATCTTGAATCCGGCATGGAGGCAGGAAACACCAAAGTGAGGCATGAGGTGTTTCTTGATGAATTCGCTGCTCGCATGATTGAATTTACTGGGAAGCCAGTAGGCACTCAAGGAAGGAGAGTTTTTCACATTATGTTTGTATCCATCTCCCTTGTCTTTGTGTTCCATTGTTTCGATCAAATTTACTTGAATGGGTGTGTCATCTTCCAAGGAGGTGGCGACAGTTAGCTTCACTGAGGTTGGTCTCCAGCTATGATCTGAGTTGCCGCTGGAATCCCGTTGTTGAGCAGCTTTGTTGTTCTTGTCCATGGTTGTGATTGTTGCGTCTTGCCGTTGCCTTTTCTTGTCGTTTGTTGTGAGGGCGGAGTGGTGGCCCGAACGAGGGTTGGGTGCTCTTCGACTGCTCTTCCGTCAACTGTGGGTCTAAATTATGAGGCTGAGATTTATTTTTGATTCACTCTGCTGGCTTCTCGTTGTGAACTGGCACTTGCCTTCACAAGTCACCTTGCAGCTATCCGGGTACAGCTGTAAGATGATCAACGGGGAGACCAAAACAAACTGTTACTGAGTATTTGTTATTGTAAGGTTAGCCCACCGGTACAGTCTTGCCACAATGAAGGATGATGATCTTGGCGATGGCAATGGCAATGATCCGGTTCTGATGAACGTAGTACAGGCGAGGGCAGCTGCCGCCTCATCAGAACTGGCAGAGGCAGGTAAAACTCCAACGAAGCCCAGTGATGAATATCCACAGGAAAATGCAGCAAAACATGGAGTCATCGGGGCACAGTCAACTACGGAGGGAATGACTAGCCATCAACTGGAAAGTAATGAATCCATAAAGAAGACCAATCTTGACAATCTTGATGCTGGTGGAGGAGAAGATGCCCTGGTAATGGAGTTAGTCCACGAGAGGGCAGCTGCCGCCTCATCAGAACCTGCAGAGGCAGAAGACAACAATACAGTTGATGGGATGACCCAAGTACAAGATCATTCCAGACCAGGAGGTTACAATGGTGCACCAGGAATGACACCAAGTCGCAACCTTGGCACAATGTCAGAGGGATTTGAATGCAACGGCCAACAAGGATCCCATGACACCCATGGAAGAGAATTCCGGGAAACCTCATCTGATGTCCCGCCTCTTTCCAATGAAGCCGACTTTACCGAGAAAATCGCAGAAGCCCAACCTGTGGATGATCAAAGCCACATTTTTGCAGCTGACAGTGCGACCCCTATTGATGTGGAAGCGAGAAAAGCGAGAGAACAAGTTGCTGCAAACACTCGAAAGGGTCTTTTGTTTACTGGCGCCCTGGCTCTCATTGCAGTCATTGTGGCGGTTATTGTAGTGATAGTCTCCCTCAAGAAGCAACAGCAACTAGAATCAGAAACAATGGCACCTGCTACGATGGCACCAACTACGTCCCGAGAACTAGGGGTAAGAGCGGAGCTTGCTAGAGTCATTGGTGAATTTGTAAATGAGGACGATTCGCCGTATCAGCAGGCAATGGATTGGATTTTGTACGAGGATGCAATGATCCTCGATGAATTCAGTGAGAACTTGATCCAACGATATGTGTTGGCTCTCTTCTATTTCAAAACCTCCCAAGAAGGTCCTTGGGTTTCATGCAACCCACGAAGGCAAGGCGAAGACCATACCTGTGTTTTTAGTGAGTTCACTAGAAATCAGACGACCAACCATGTGGTCTATCAAACACGAAATGAAACTGAAGTGCGCTGGCTGTCAGAAAGGCATGAGTGCGAATGGGCTGAAATTTGGTGCTATCCTGCCGCAGATGGAGCTGTGATTGCGATTGATATCAGTAAGGCAATAGTGTTGTTCGTACCATGGAGCTGTGTATTTGTGTTGTTTGCTAACAGCAACTCTTCATGTGCGTCTGTGTGCTTTTGCAGTGGGACAGAACTTGACTGGAACAATGCCAGAGGAGTTAAGGCACCTGGAGGGGATGATGTGGCTGACACTTAGCTTTAATCCCCTCACAGGTACTATTCCCGAGGTGTATGGTGAATTTCCCGGCCTAACAGTCTTTGAAGCCACTGAGACCTTCATCACTGGTCAGATCCCTGGTGGATTCTTTAGTCAGCCCAACTTGCTTCAGCTCAATGTAGCATACACGCTGAATACTGGGACCATCCCAACCGAGATCGGCCAATTGTCCACTCTGGGGTGGCTGTTTTTATTCAACACAGAAATTTCAGGGGTGTTGCCAAGTGAAATAGGACTACTGGAAGATGTCAAATCAATGTGGTTGTATGACAATAGGCAGCTACCAGGGACCCTCCCTTCAGAACTAGGCAAGCTAAGCCTGTTGGAGGAGCTGAAAATGGGTGGGAATAATCATGCTGGACCTTTACCCTCGGAGCTTGGTGATTTGAACAACCTGAAGGAGTTCCTTTTCAGTGGCAATGAAATGGGCAACACTCCTCTCCCAGATGAACTGTGGAACATGTCAAGCTTGATATATTTTGACATTGCCGGGTCTCATTTTGGTGGATCCATCAGCACTAAAATTGGTAAAATGACAACCCTGGTGGGCTTTAAAGCTGCCCGAAATGAATTTTCTGGTACTGTGCCATCTGAAATAGGGCTGCTCTCCAACCTCATCTTGCTATGGGTCCATGAAAATGGTATTGAAGGTGATATTCCAATGGAAGTGTGTCAACTCCGTGGTGTTTCCAGTTCCAGTTTGTCTTTTCTGAATGCGGACTGTGGAGGGATTAACCCCAAAGTTTCTTGTGCAGCAGGATGCTGCACTGGATGTTGTGACAACGAGGGCGTGTGTCAACTGACAGACTTGTAGGAAGGATGAATGACTTCCCCAAGGCAGGAAACGAAAGCGAGCTGCTGACTTTTAGGTCATGATGGTCAAACCAGCGCAAGGAAGTAGTCCCGTTGCCGCAAGCTGGACCTGTACATATTCGGATCTATAGCTTCATGTTTTCATTGTTCGCGTGTAGTTTTTGCTTGCAACATTGCCAGACTATTCGTCCAAGCTTTTTTGATGCCCTTTTCGATCACCACAGCACGCGCTGGGTTATCCTAGCGCTCTGCCCGCAACCATTCGACTACGCTCCTATTCCTCACAAGCGAAACATTTTCATTTTCACCTACTTATTATCGGTCAAGTGTGAATTGTGCCTGTGTGGTTCGTCGCATGGTGCTGCGTTTGATTTCATCAACTGACGGAATGTTGCCATCATCGTCGCTCAATCGTCCCGTTTGTCGGTATTCTGCCACTGCGACACCCATTTCCTGCACAGCGGCCAAGGCCATGTCCTGATCCTTGGTTTTCATGGCCTTTTGAAGGACTTTGAATTGCTTTTCAAAAATTTCGGCATCCTTTTTCATTGTCTTGGCATACGAGTTAGCCATTCCCAATCCTTGTCCGTCCAAACTACTCACGTACAGCTGCAAGGGGAGAACTGCATTGTCGGCCGTGTTGGCAAATACTGCCACTTCTTCCCATTGACCATTAGCAATATATTGAGGAACGTCTCCAATGTTGGATGTAACTTTTGTGATACGGGGAAGGTAGCGTTTCTTAGCAGTGGGATAGTAGTAAGCTTTGAGGACAATAAAGAAAGAAAAGGAGTGAGACGGCGAATTGTTTCATCTAGTCAAAAATGCAGGATCTCCAGCTTTTCCACCACTTACAAGCACGCAGGGTGGGATCAATGGCAACAGCCCCCTTCTTTTGTGTGACCAACACTTTTTCTTCCTCTTTTTCTTTTGTCACAATCTTGCTGGGATCAGATCCAAAATCATCCAACAGACCGGCATACGAAGGTGTGGACGGCAGGAATGCCATGGCTGCAGCACCTGCAACTTGGGTCAAGAAATTTCTTCGATCTTCATTATTTTCTTGAGCACTGGCCGCCAGCTGAGTCAAGGATTGGGCAGGTTGGTTGGCAACGGGAGTAAATGCTGCACTGGCCGAGACCAGAACCGCCGCGATGCAGATAGAGAGCCTTGTGCCGATGAAAGAGACCATGGTTGGCAAAATTCAAAGGGTAGAATGTAGAATGGAATAGAATTCTTTTTGGACAAAACTTTTGGAATGAATTGTAGTTGAGGCTGAGAAGCACAGCAAGTTCGGTATCTTTTCTCGAAGACGGCGGCAACAAAGCACAAGAATAGAATGCAATGCCGGAGGGAAATGAAGGGAAAGGAGATGTGGCATTGGCAATGGACGTTCGTACCATGGCAACAGTGATGCCACGCCACAGACACGCTCTGTTCAAAAGCTGACGTCAGTCACGGAGGGAGTCACGCTAGTGAGTAATTCAACCCCACAAGAAAGTATCCATGGATGGATCCGACGTGCAGGGAAATGATACCACCTTGTACGGCTGGCACCAGTACCGGTACCACAGCACACCACATGCCTCGACGTGATCAGTGCATGTGAGTGACGAAGAAGTTGATGGTGTACGGTAAGAGCCCATTGCTGGGTCCTGGTGAGATCAGCAGCTGCTAACTATGCATAGCTAGAAGCGCGGTAAAGAGTACTGGTACCGGGGATCCTACTAGCTTGCGAGGTTTCTTGTAAGGCTAGAAAACGAGGACTGAGCAGATCTATTAGAATGCAAAAGCTAATGCAAGATGCAAAGGAGGATTTGGAAATACTGAGTAGTTGGGAACACTTTTTTGGCCCGGTTTAGAGTACTGTACTTGTGCCACCGGCACACTTTTTGGCCGCCCTCCCGAACTAATAAGATCTGTACCGGTACCGGTACTACATGTAGTACAGTACACACACTATCTCTTAAAGGACAGCTGAAAACAGGACTGAATCTTCAATCTTGTTAAGAGTTTTGCAGGTCGAAACATTTTTCAATCCTGCAAACCGGTACTTCCAATGCTTGCATGCCCCGGTTGGAATAAGAAGCTTTTATTTACAATACTTCTACGGTACCGGTACCTGTGCCAAAGGATCCCATCATGGAAGCGGCCGCCTCTTCCATAGCAAAGGCCTGCGGTTTCGCTGATAGTCCCCGTCCTCTTGGCGTAAGCGTCCATCACCTCGACACTGTGTTCTTCCAGCGGGTTATCGACGCTGGGCTGACGGAAGGATCCAGTTTCTATGACATTGATCGTAACGTGGTGCGGCCAACAGGAAAAGATGTTGAAAGCCCTGAGGATGGAAAGCTTGGAGCCTCTTATGTGAACTGCTTGAAAGGTGTCGATCACGTGGGCCCCTCGACATACATGCTTAGCTGGGCCTGGAAGTAAGAACACAGCAGACAGGCGCACCAATTGAACAGCCTAGCCGTACTCACTTGACTGATCTTTTAAAAATACAGGTATTCAGTTGCTGATGTTGTGGATACCTTGGTAGCTTATTGCAACAAGAATAACCTTGATCGCAAGAGGACCTACATTTGGATCTGCTGTCTCTGTATCAACCAGCACCGCGTGGTCTCTTCTGGTGGATCCGGTATCTTCAAGCTGACAGCTGTCAATTTTGAAGCTGAATTCCGGACGAGGGTGCTGAAGATTGGCCATGTTCTGGTCATGATGACGCCTTGGGAAAACCCATACTATTTGCAACGGTTGTGGTGCATCTTTGAGCTCCTCACGGCCATCATCAATTCCGTCCCCGTCACAATCGTCATGCCCCCAAAGGAAGCAGGCAAAATGATCACCGAAATCGTGGGAGAAGATGGCCAGGGCGCAGAGAGATTCTTTGCGGCTCTGCAACACATCAACATCGAAGCAGCCGGTGCGTCCTGCAAGAGAGACAAGATCAGGATCTTGAAACTCGTTCAATCCGAACTAGGGTTCTATGGAACGAACGTGCGGATAAGCCGCCATCTTCGAGAATGGATCAAAGAAACGATAAAGCGCACAGAAGTCAAAATCCTCGACGATGATAAGACTACAGAAGGGAATTCCTCGGTGTCTTTGTTGCGCAGAGCCACACTACTTTATCGATTAGGCGACTATGAGGGTGCTCTTGATGATCTGAAAGCCTCACTGGAGGCAAGAGAGTCGCAAGCTGGGAGAAGAAACTTGGAGATCGCAGTGATCTATGAGCTCATGGGATCTGTCAACGCCGCAAAATGCAGAAACGACCCAACCCCTGATAACAACAACCGCTCCCTAGAGTTGCAAGTGAAGGCATTGAAGATCAGAGAGCAGATCCTTGGTCCCAGCCATCCCCTGGTTGCCAAGTCCCTCAATTCCCTCGGATACCTGCATATGATCATGGGAAGATACGGGATGGCATTGGCGTGTTATCAAAGGTGCCTTTCCATTCGGATAGATTGTTTGGGGAGGCTTGACCCTGATACGGCTGCGGCATACTTATCCAAAGGACATGCCTTGAAAGAACAAGGGAAATACTCCGAAGCAATTCATATGTGCAGGGAGGCGGTTTTGATTCTGGAAGAGCTGCGTGGAAGCAATCACAAGGAAACTGCAGCAGGCTTTAATTCTCTTGGACTGGTGTTGGCCTTCGCGGGGTATCGAACACGATCGCTCGCCATGCTAAGCAAGGGTCTCACCATTCGACGAGCGGTCCTCGGAAACGTACACCTTACCACAGCAGAGTCCCATGGCGCGTTAGCTCAAACATTCCTAATGTTCAATGAACTTGGAAGAGCCTTGGAGCACCGGGAACGATCCCGAGCTATTCAAGAGAAGCTGCTAGGACGCGATCACCCCGAAGTTGCTTCAACATACGAGGGAATTGCAAAAGTGCTGATGAAAGCCGGATGTTATGCAAAAGCAGCCAAGATGTATCGAGGTGCCCACGGAATCTACTTTTCTAGTCTTGGTGAATATCATGTCCAGACTCTGAAGATGAAAGAAATGACATCAGAAGCACTCAGTCAGGACCGCGATATCACCAAGAAGTGGTTCTGGTGCAACATCCACAAGTATATTTGGTTCGTCCCCTACTGCCTCTTGGTCTACCCCTGCTGCCTCTTGGTGCGAGGCATTTTAAGGCGATTGGATGCAGTCTACCGGTACCTTAACATGAAGGATTTTTTCGTCAGTTTGTTGCGAGGCCATTCAGGAGAGCTCGACCACGAGATCAGCTTGAGGACATTCGAGCTTGGACGGCTTTTTTTGAGAGTTTCATTTTGTGCTTTTGCTTTCGGGGTCTTTGCAAGTGGAGTAATAGGGCTCGTTCGCCTCACGCAAGACGACAGCCCTCGCCGTACGGAGACCATGTTGCTGCCTCCCATGGTATGGGCTTTGTACCATCTCGGCGAGGGCATTGTGTTTTCCTGTATCTGGCAACAGAGAAGACGGCAACAAAAGGCCATCGCTCTGCAAAGCATGACCCTCGTAGATTTGGAGAACATCGAGGAAGTGGCGGCGATGCCCACCTACTCTGAAGTCAGATCGCGGTGGCGTCTGCCTCTGTGGATTGCATCCACCGGTGCTGTGATAGCTCTCTCTGCGTGCATCGATTCAGCCACGGTCACGTCCTCGGAATTCCTAGCAGAATGCTATTTGATGCTGTTGCTCCTCGCCCTGTACAGGTTCGGTCGTTACCTGTGGAAACGCTGGGGTAAATTCTGCGGGCACAGTGTATCAAACAAAGATTCTTTTAAAGTTGGACTGTCGGAGCGTGGGTCAACAATCCCTCTTTGCGAATTGAAAGAACACTGGCACAGCGTGGTCTTAAAACAAGAGAACAGTCAAGCCGAGTGTGACGGAGAAGTTGCTTCTTCTGTGTAAGATCCCATTTGCTCTATCATGGCTGGTCTCGTGAGAGCGGGCGCTGCTAGCACAGAATAGCTTGTATCCAAAGTACTCGCTAGCTAGCTTTCGGTGGTGCGAGGCAAGAAAACGGGGACGAGGGTATTTGGCAGTCGCTCGTGGGACTTGAGCCGAACGATTGGAACACAAGGCGGAGAGGATGATGATTTGGAAGGACACAACCTCTCGTTGGACCTCGGCCAACCAGCCCAGCTAGAATGCACCCACCGGGCATTTGTAACTCCCTCGTTAGGCCAACTTGGCTTCCTGCATCGAATACGCTCCCTAAACTTGGACATCCACAGTATTAATAGTCGAGTTCTGAAGCCTATCTCTCCGCATCCCGACTTTCTACCCTTCTATCGGTAGCCTAGCCAGATGATTATTGTTCTAGCAAGCAAGTAGCTACACGGACGACGCCAACTTTTCACCTATCATTTATTTCTTCCGCCGCGCCACTACTTTGAAGGCACATGCGGCGGCCCCAAATCCATTGTCCACATTCAAGACGGACACACCCGGAGCACACGAGTTCAACATGGTCAACATGGCCGACACGCCTCCCAACGACACACCGTACCCGATACTGGTGGGACAGGCAAATACGGGGACATGCACCAGTCCGCCCACAACACTGGGCAATGCCCCATCCATGCCCGCACACACAATGACGGCCCCCACGGTGTCATCCTGCAGTCGCGGCAGTGCCCGTACAACACGATGGAGTCCGGCCACACCGACATCGTAAATACGCTCTACGGTCACTCCGGCGGCCTCCAAGACAACCGCGGCTTCTTCGGCCACGGGCAAGTCGGTGGTACCGGCCGTGGCGACCACGACGTGTCCATCAAAGGAACTATTATTGTTGTTTGTTGGTGGATACTGTTCCAGAGCATTCGCTTTCATGGAAAGAATTCGAGCCTGTTCATGATATGTGAGGGTCCCGTGCTCCAATTGGAGGGAGGATATTGCGTGGTTCATTTCCGGCGTTACCCTTTTTAAAACATAAAACATACATGGATACATTATATATTGGCAAATCAGTTTTTTGGTAAATCGATCGACAGAATAGTACAACATGTCACTTACCTTGTCGCCAATATTGCCGCACTTGCCCCTGGATGATTGTCGTTCTTATTGTTGTTTGAAAGTAGTGTCTCGCTGTTGACATGCCGTGCCATGTCATCCATAATCATTGCAACTTGTTGGGGTGTTTTGGTTTCGGCAAAAACGACTTCGGGGAATCCCGTCCGAAGCGACCGTGTGTGATCCAGATTGGCAAAGGATTCGAGTACTTTACTATTGTTGTTGTTATTGTTGCTGGAGAGCCGCTGTTCGGCCTCTTGGAGGTTCATGGATCCATCCTGGACGGATTGGAGAATGTCGGCAATACTTGTGCGATTCGAGAAATTCCGTCGGTTCCCTCTCGCTTGTCGAAACAAGCCATTCCAACCTCTGCCAAGGACAAGTCTGCTGCTAACACTACTAGATGCCATTGTACTGGATGGAATGTTCGACGGTTGTTGTGGGCGTATTGAGTAGCAAAAAGGAAACTTCGCGATGGGCTTGTTGTCAGCCAATGGTCGACTGACGTCACTCACGAACGTGATTAAGCCAACAAAATTTTAAAAGATCGCACAAAAGACAGTTCCCAATCAAAGAAGATCGACCATGGCACATGCATGGCACTTCTTCTCTCTGCCAACAGACAACAACGCTGCCATCAACACGGCTGACAATGTCAATAATAATAAGCAACAAAAGGATGATCCCTCGTATTTCACCACTGCTGATACTAATACTACTATCAACACGAGTAGTTGGACGTGACTTTGAACCGTACACCGTCAATGGAGGGTTGGTCTCGGCCGTGGCTGCCAAGGATTTTGTAGTGATTGCGTCGGACACGCGCTTTGTCGGCGAAAGTGGCTACGACATTGTCTCTCGCGATTACGTGACCAGTCGTTTGTGGATGGCCCAACACGACACTGACTTGTTATTAGGCACAACCACAACGTTGTCATTTGCTCCCACAATTATTGGATCGGCTGGATGTGCAGCAGACTGCGAAGCTTTGAAACGAACCATTCAAGCCGAATTTCGTACGGCCCACTATTTTGGAACTACTTCCAGCAATGGTGTCGATCCCACATTGCTCAGTCAAGTCCTCTACAGTCGACGCACGTTTCCTTTTTATAGTTTTTGTGTCCTGGCCGGATTGTCACCGGAAGGGGAAGGACAAGTATTTTGCTACGACGCCATTGGATCGTACGAAGCTGTGGCCGTGGCCAGTGCCGGAACTGGACGACAACTGCTGCAACCCATTTTGGATCGCAAATTTCGAACACTACAAGCTACTACTGGCAGCACACACCAAAAAACCACGACAGTCCCCACACTAGTGGATTGTTCCGCACAGGAAGCCGTCTCGATTCTCGTGGATGCCTACCGATCCGTATCGGAACGAGAAATTCAAGTCGGAGACAATGTCGTCCTTTGTGTGGTTCAGAAAAATGCAGATGGAGAAGTCCAATGTCAGGTCCTCAAGGTGCCGCTCAAGAAACACTAGTGTGATAGAAGAAGGATTGGGAGATGGTGCAATCTACAATTTGCTGTCGAACGGAGTTGGAACATTCCTGAATGGCCAAATCTTGGGTGTCACAATTCACACAATTCACTCACTAACCTACTACAACCATCATGCCTGAGGATATGATTGGCATGGAGACCAGCCACTCTTGGTCCTTTAGTGCGATGCGTACGGAAAGATATCATCCAGACGAAACAATCTGTTCTCTGTGTTGCGTTGTGGTTGTCGCACACCCTTTCCTCTGCGGTCCTGTGCTCTACAGTAGTTTGATTTGACACCACAGTCGCACGAGTACAACTCTATAGAAATAAATAAACCGTCGCAGATGGGAAAAAGGCGAGAAGCATAGGTACCGTAGCCTGATGAGGCCAAAGAATTAAATGAGCAAGAATTGCAACTTTGTAGTGAGAAGTAGTCGTAGATGGCACAACCATTTTCTCAGCCAGCGGGAACCTTGCAAACTGGCGAGAAAAACAACAAGAACCCAAAGACAGAGCACACTGCCCAGCACTCAACTGCTCGTCTTCGTATCCGGAATAGATGAAACCTGTGGAGCTCTGACTGGCTGCACAATTCACCCTCCCCGCAAATCACCTTAGCAGGTGCTGCCAGTGGCACAGGCAGAAATGGAACCCATAGCTAATGGACCAGAGACAGTGATAGGAAGGACATTTCACAAACTAGTCTGGCACACGGCTGAAGCAAGTTGCCAACGCACCCTCTCACAAAATAAAGCCGCAGGGAGTCTTCTGAATTGTCACGTGCAATCCGCCTGCAGAATGAAGCTTTCTATTCTGAATTTGGTCCAAAATGATGCCGGAAACAGGGAGTTGCCAGTCAAAAACAAAAAAACTCTTCCTTGCGGGCATTTCAAGAACTGAAAATGGCCACCACTTTCATCAAAGCAACTTCTCCACCAACATGTTGGATTCTTCATGCCCAGCCACGGTGGATGGTGGCGGAGTCTCAACCAGCTCAATCCAGTTTTTGTACATGTACAACATGTACGGTACCGCACGGTATGACATGATTGAATCATTCGATTCGCACCTAGTACCGGTATGGTATCAGCTCTGTTGTACATGTAGATGCAGCCTGCACTCCAGAGATTTCCCAATGAGATGAGAAGCTTTCTGGGCAGGACTGCTTCGCTCCCTGGATCTTCCAGAAGCATTCTTCTCAGACGCCTTCTTGTTGACGTGCGATAGCACGATAGCACACTTTGAAGCAGCCCAGAGCTTCCGGTTCCGTTCGACGGATCCCATGATGAGTGCAAGATCACGGACAATTGCAAAATGCACAGAATAGCGCGGCTCGACGCATTAACGGCATGCTTGCAGCCAGTGCACTATGGTTTGGTGTGCAAGTCCATGTGGGATTGAAAAAGCTCCCACTGACTCCCACTCCCTAAAAAAACTACAAGGCTGCAAGCCAACCTTGCAACATAACACCCTTACCGATATCCTCTTGCCAACGACTGTCAAAGCATCAATTTGAATTGTCCAAGTCACTCTTCCTCGTCTTCTCTCACAAAGCAGACTAAACCAAACACAAAAAAATCCAACCATCACACCCGACAATGCCCAATTCATCCAAGCCCAAACTAGTTGTGGAGGCTCCTCCCAACGGCGATCAACCCAAAGCAGTTGTCATTCTACTTGGCTGGTTTGGTGCCCAGTTCCGACACTTGAAAAAGTATGCTGACCTCTATGAACAATGTGGATGCACCACCATCTCTGCCATTCTTGATAAGAAATCCATCATGTTTATAAACCTCGTCAAGACCGATGCATTGGTCAACCTGGTGGTAAAGGAAGCATGCAAGCACTTGCGCCAAGGTGGCGATGATGTACCACTAATCTGCCATGCCTTTAGCAACGGCGGATGTGTACCCCTCTACCGAATGCAAAAACAAATGATGGAAAAGATCAATACTAACAATAATGCTGAGGATGTGGACAACTGGAAGTTGATTCGAGATCGCTATCAACTTGGAGGCGAGATTATTGATTCTGCACCAATTTTCCCGGATGCGGCTGCATTTGGTCGAGCCATTCGTACAGCCTTGCCAAATCGTGTGCTGTCTTCTACAGCCATCTTTTTCGTGTCGATTTACCAAAACTCTCAAAACTCTGTCATGAAAGCGCGAGGGAAAAAGCCCTACCCGGACAAATTTTGGTCTCATTGGGAAGACTCTCCACAATATGCTGGAGTGCAGGCGTTCATCTACACCACAGCGGATACTATCTTGCCATACGAAAAACTGGATGAACTGGTTGAGACTCGGAAAGCTCATGAAGGAGCCAATGTCTTGGTGGAGCGATTTGGTGACAGTGACCATGTCCAGCTCTTGAAGGACCACAAGGAAGAGTATTGTTCTTTGATTGGCAGAGTTTTGGACGGCAGCCAGAAGTGAATGTGCCTGATAGAGTCCCACTACGAGGAACTGCATGTAGAATAGAAATTTCTTATAACACATATATATTGCAAGTGCACCTTTCTTTTGGAAGAAGTCCGACTACTTGTTCAGAGAGAGCAAGTTGGCAAGCCATCACCAGAATCAGATAATTTAGTTTGCCTTGGGTTGGTTGGACTAGTGTGGATGTTTCAGCTAAGCTGGGATACAAGCCAGAATCAGATAGGTGTGCCTTTAGATTGGTTTGGTTTGGTTTGGTTTGGTTCGACTAGCGAGAGCGGTGAGACACAATCCAAAGGCCACTACTCATCGCAACTATGCCAACACAACTTCACTACGGTACTGTACGACACCGCTGCTGTTTCCCGATATTCCGCTGATACCAAAACTGAAGTTGGCTGCTGGGTTGATAAGCCAGAATCCCCATGCAAGGGGTTTTCCACGGTCTGGGACCTCTAAAAGGTGCGGTAGTTCCATTGCTTGATAAAATAATTGTTTTGTCCGGTTTGTTTACGGGAGGGGCTAGCTAGCTAGTCATACATGTAATTATTCTGGCTCTAATGTTGTCCAGTCAGTCGTTGCCGGGCGATAGCCACATTTACCAATGGCCTCAATCTTTTGAAATAATGAGCTTCCGCGCATTCTTTCTTCCTTCCAAAGGCAATAGCTCCGCTTCTGGAAGGGCTACAGTGAAATTAGGTGGCAGAGCCTCAAAGCCTACGGTACAGGATGCTGACGTGGGACTGCAAAAGTTGAAGTACGTGCCACTCATGACGTCTCACCAGAACTCGAGGGTATCTTCGTCATTTTTTCTCGAAGAAGGCAACATCACACTGAAGACGAGCCTCAACAGCCCTTCACTCTGTGGCTTCCATCCAGTTTTCTTGCATCTGACACAAATACTGCTGTTGTCAGCATCCCCACTTTTCCTCACATACCGTACCTACATTGAAAGCACCATGAAGATCCCTGCCATCAACTTCGTTCTCGCCACAGTGTTGGCGTCCGGCGCCGCCTTTACGACGACTCCCCTGCCCGGCACATCGTCGTCGTCTGCAACCCAACTGAACATTATGACCACGTCCGACATGTTCGACATTCAAACGGGCCGTCCTCCCATGGGATACGGCAGGGGCTATTACCCCCCAGCACCACGTGGTCCAGGAGGCCAAAGTTACTATGGCGGCAATGGAAATACTTACTATGGTAGCAATGGCAATGATGTCTCCAAAATCGAAGGGGGATCCCGCCGGACCTTTGACACCACCTACAGCGATTCCATGCAGGTGGAATTAGAGACGGACGGCCGTCCACTGAACGCCAAGGTTGAAGTGTGGGAGGGTCCCGACAATACGCCTGCTTCCATGACGTTGTGGAGTGAAGATGGAAGAGCCTGGAAGTGGGAACAAGTGGGTTTTGCCAATTTCAAGGCCAACAACGGAGGATACGGCGGCAGTGTTGGCAACTCGTTGACCATTGACAACACGGGTAGCTCCGAGTTCCCCATTTACGCCAGTGCCATTGTGGGAGGCCGCATGATGGGCACCTCGCGACGACAGACCATGCGCATTGAAGGCAACGGCGCGCAAGAGTCCTTTACCGTTTCTGGTCCCTGCATTGTGGAAGTTTGGTCTCAAGGATTCCCCTACTATGCCAATGTCCAAGTCTGGGATGGTCCCAACAACGTCAAGCAGAGTGCCGAAGTTTATTCCGATGACGGCAGTGCTCGTCCCTGGACTGCCGTCATTGACCCACCCAGTTCTGGAAGTACCATTCAGATCAAGAACCCAGGACCTCTCGAGTATCCCCTCTATGTTTCTATCGAACAACTTGGCGGCGGCGGCGGCGGTGGTGGATACTACTAGATTGTAAATCACAGACAGTACATTACATGTATGTAGTTTGTTTTTGTGGGTTTTGGAGCATGATCAACAGTCGCTCGCACCAAAGTTTAGTTGACCGAGCTTCCCGCCCAAACCATGCAGTATCGTGCCAGCGACTTCAAACAAACTTGAGATTAGGTGAGCAGACAGGGTGCACAAGGCATGAGACTGCAACGTTGGCAAGTAAGAGATGGATTGCACGGACAGCTCTCGAGGTCTATTAATAGCTAGCGTGAACTGGAACAAAAGACATCTCTCCAGATCTTCAAAGGAACATCATCCAAGCAATGTCAAAACCTGTGGGACACGACATTTCAGCCATTACAATAGGGAGCGACTCAAAATCCTGAATCGATCCAGAGAGTCACCAGAGAAACTAATCAACTACTGCAACGAAATATACAGAGCCTGCCCACACAAACCAACATTTCTTCATTACTACCCTACCACAGGAGCCCAAGCACTGATGATTCCCACGCACGGGGTGATGAAAAACTCAATTACCACAGAGTCAAAGCCTGCGTTTAGTGATTCAAAAGTGTGTGAGTAAACTTGCTTATTTCAGTCTTTCTTCTTCTGAAATCACATGTCCCTGACAACCGCCCACAAGGAGGCGGAAGTCCCGGCAACCCGACCAGACCTGATGGTAGATTTTAATAGCAGCAAGGGTCCTCGACAAAGACGAACTCTTGAAGGCTACCCGAGCGACCGTCATAGAAGTTAGCCAACTGATTCCGGAAAAGACAGATCAGCGACAGTGCTGGTCAAGGGTATGCCTAGCTAGCTACCGGTACCAGTAGTGTAGCTAGAATAATGGCGTTTTGTACTAACCGTTGTTTTAGCTTATCAACACGGTTGTTGTGCCGTACTGTAGATGACTGATCCAAGATGCTTTTGAACTCCACTCCCCAATTTTTGAACGTCATGCCGAACATATATGCATACATCGATCCTCTACTTGGTTTCTTCTTTATCATCCTTGACCAGCGACCCGCAAAGACCACCGATGCCTTTGCCACTTTCGTTGACTTTTTGCCCCTTCACGAGGAGTCTCTTTCGTGCCCTCCGCCCCCTCCAGGTAGATTGGAGTTTCGTTGCTGCCTCATCTGAGGTCTTACAGTACTTGTTGTACGCGTAGATGGCACCGCAAGCAATCATGATCGAAGCAGGTCGAGTGGGTTGTTGTGTTGTTGTCGTTGCGAAAGATTTGAGGAGTAGACTACTAGCTAGTCTACTAAGTAAGTTGTTGGGGTTCAATTTGGTTGCTCATACAAGCTCGGGGGTGCGCATACGAAGATCCAAGATCCAAGTGCCGAAAAAGACCAACGAAATTGGGAATGAGAGTTAGCGTTAAAACTGATTTACCCCTCTAATTAGAAGAGCATTCAACACCAGGGTCACCCATAGCACAAAACCCAAATGCTCCTTGGCTTGACACACTCGCAGCAAGGCTATGCTTGCTCGCAAAAGAGAACCACCTCGCACCTATTGTGATGTTATTGTGACGTCATTGATGATGTGGAAGATTTGCCCCCTAAGTAAATTTGAATCCAATTAGTCAAATGGGTTTGGGTCGGCTGTTGGGGCTGCGCAAACAGTTCCGATTTGCGTTGGAGCTTACTCAACCCAAATCCCCAAATCGCATTTGACTCACTCGATTCAGGTCGGCCGGCGATACTCGATGCCAACCATTTGGGTTTTGTGCTATGGGTGACTTCGGTGTTGAATGCTCTAAGACAGCGTTTTTACCAAGCACCCTTCGTTTCCACGTTGCCCTGCTTGCGCACTTGATTGCTTGCCTTGCGTTCCTGCATCATGTCTCTCTGTCCGTCCCCATCCTCATCATAAACAGCCGTACTGTAGCTCTCTCTAACCCATAGTAACTTTCCCCGCAGGGTGCGGAAATGGGACTTAAATGAACAAGTCTGGGTGAAACTAACGGCTAGTTTAAAGCAGAACCGTTAATTTCACGCAGTGTTTCACCCAGTTTCACGTTGCGTGAAACTATTACTTAGTTTCACGCAGATCTGCGTGAAACTATCAAGAAACAGTTAGTTTCACGCAGAACAACGGCTAGTTTCATGCAAGATTTACTAGTGATTACTACCCATAGATTGATAGTTTCACGCACGACTGAACATAGTTTCACGTGCGTGAAACTAACGGCTAGTTTCACGCAGGCCTGTGCGAAACTAGCTAGTTTCACTCAGCAAAACGGCTAGTTTCACGCACATCTTCGTGAAACTAGTCTAGTTTCACGCAGCTGCCTTTAAATAACAGTTCTCCTGGGAAGCCCATTTCCGCACGCTGACGACAATCCAACCCAGCAAGAAGAGAACACACCAAGGGAAGAGAACCACCAAGAAGACAACAGAAAACTCAGCTAGGAACGGCCCGACCAGTACAAAGTTGTATTACACAAAACAACAGAGCTGTTTACTGTAGCAACGGTACCAGGGCCTACTGGCAGGTACGGTACCGGTACCATACTGGCACACCAGCACTGTATGGTGGCTGCACTGACGGTGGTTGATCGCAAGTGATACCGCAATGGTGGCATGGCAAGCAATACCAGGTAGAGGAAAAGAAGATTTCAACCAATATGGCACATACACAACCAAGCTAACTATCTAGAGCTGTCTACATTCTTTGCTTGTCGCAGCCATGTGCTGGTTGTAGTGGTTTCAGCCATGCAGCAGGCATTATCTTATGTCAAACTAGATGCTTCATTTTTCTTCCAAATATTTCCAAGTTCTCAACTTCACCCTCATTTTGGACTGTGCCGTTCTTCTGCTATCAAACCAACCATTCCAATTAGTCTAATAGGCAAATTGAGTAGGATGATATCATTGACAGTGAGTAGGATCCAACGAGTTAATAGAAAAGGTGACAACCCAAGACAGAGATCCAAAATGAGAGATCCAAAACTCCACCATCAATTTTAGTAGTTCTTCTGACCTGAGTGATGCATTTGGCCTTTCCATGGTTGTCTGGTCACTCACATGTACACATGGCTCTGTCAGCTGGGCCTGACTGGGCTTGACTGGGCTAATAATGGGGCTTGGGCTTGGCCGACCTGTTGGTGACAGATAAAATGGTCAGAAATGGCAGCTCTACTTTGCTAGCCATTTGTTGCCCCCACAGCCGACAAATAAACAAGTCACTATCACCACTGTGACCGGCATGTCCAAATTATGTATCCCACATCTCGGGGTGTTGCTATCTTCTCTATCATGGCAAAGTTGATAGGGGTATTGACAGCCGCTTCATCAGCCTCAGAGGTAGCAGATCAAAAAATGAGGAGGCGATTTTGTGAGAGAACAACACGGAACATCCGGGTTCCCCAAGAAGTTTGTACTAGTGGGTCCGTTGTACTGGTCGGGCTGTTCCTAGCCAGAGTTTCCTTTCCTTGCAGAGCGGAGAAGAGTAACAATGGCATCTACAATGTCATCTGAGCCCAAACCGAAGAAACAGAAACTGGATGCTATTTTGCCAGCTCTGTTGGATCAAAAGGATGTTTGGATCAACAACATCCTTCCATTTGTGGGCATGGGCCAGTATGCTTTTGTAGGAACTGTCAACAAGACGATGAATCACCTCTACAAGGAGTACCGTGATTCTGTGGAGGACCCTCCAATGGTACAGAATCACCAGAATAGTAAACAAAATTCAAGCAACCAGCACAGTCACAACCTACAGTGCTGCTTTCTACAATGAGTCCACAGCAGAATTATGGCTCAGTGAAAATTCCGACTGCGACGGGATACAGCTTACAATTCAGCTTTACAGCTTTACAATTGCAGGCTTATTCTAGAAAATAATCAATAAATCTATCACTTATTTGGAAATACATAATTTACATCTCTTAGATAGTTAGATTAATCAA